>CM033638.1:2712417-2782508 GCA_019453435.1 Rhinogobius similis
GCACTTTAAATAATGGCCATTTAATCTCACTTTCTTTTACAGTATTGAAACAATCCACAATCCCACACATTGGCCTTTTTATATCGTAATAACAAGTTGGTCAATGACACTTCTCTTAATTAACTGTACTATGTTATTGACTTCATCTTAAATTACTTCTAGTGGTCCATATGACTGACTAATCGTTTTGAATAACCTAACTTTAGTTTGTTTTATATAAAAAGTTAAAAGTGAGTTGGCACTTGGTGAGTCAAGATGAAAACAAATTAATATTTTCTGACTTCCCAACTCCCTACTTCACATATTGCTCAACATGACTTATCTGTTTGAAGAGTTGAGATGATGTTTACCCTATTTGGCCATCTCTCCTTGTTGCCATGTTGCGTTGCCAGCTGCCCGTGTTTTCAGACCTGCTTACGTTGACTCATAGTCTCAAACTGGCCCTTGAGAACCGAGCCCTGTGTGCCCCTGGAGCCCTAGATTCCCCCGCGCTGCACACAATGGTGGCTTGTTTCACCTCACGATGGGAAGTTGTGGGAGATGCTGCCGTCACCTCAATAAAAGTCCAGAGAGGCAGCTCAATTACTCCAGGGCATTTTTGTCGGCTTGTAAAAATCATCAGATATTTAAGTGGAGGCCAGACGCTGTAATTTGCAGTTTTAGCGCTGGGGCGTTGTTTTATTTTTACTCGCTGGCTGTCAGAGGGGCAGCGGTTGTCTTTGGCTCCTATTGCAGTGCTCATTAAGATTTAGGGACTATAATACAAAAGGGAAAAAACAGGGTGTTTTCCATCTTTGCATCTCGAAGTACACTGCTGGACCACGCTACCAGGCCATATGAAGTAGCAATAGTAGTAGTACCAGACAGTTATATAAAGTGCACTAGCAACATATTGTTTTAAAGCCTAAATTCTCCATCTTACTCATAAATTCCCTTGAGTTATTCCATGTCTTTAAAAAGCAAGGCGGAAATTGTGTTGTGGTCAGGCCTCTACCAACCTTCCCTGTAAATGTATAGCCATATGAACTCTTTACCATGTGCATATCATTGGATGCTTTTGTCTATAGCGCGTCACTTGTCAGCCTGAGAGAAAGGCGAAATGGGAAGTTGTAGATCTAATTGAAGACAAAACATGTTCCCAGAATAGTAACATTTCATCTCATCCTTTTTGACTCAGAGGAGACATGTGGGCCAACAGTCCACAGTCCTCCTTCTGAGTGCTTGCTATTGGACAGTTATTGTTTTGATGATGTCATAATCTCAGGTGGTGGGCATATGTAACTTCATCGGTTTTTGAAAGAAATATATATATTAAAAAATATATCCAGAAATCCACAAATGTTAAACCTTATCATTATTTTTTGGGGGATTGACTCCACAAACCTGCAATATTCATCTCATGGTTGAACATTCTTTCAACAATCACGCTTTTTGAGTTTAAAAATATTTCTCCTTTGTTAAGTTATGCTGGCAAGACATTGAACTTTTGTTTCATGTGGACAGGCCCATAAAACATCTGCAATCTGACAACAGCAAATTCCACAATTGACTTTTGAACTCGTCTCCTGCCCAATTTTAAACTATAGAGATTATAAAATGTTGAGATGTCACGTTAACACAACCTATTGTTATTAGCGAGAAAAAAATATATATATACAAAAAATTATAACATCCTGGTAACAATACTTATGTCAGTCCAACAGAAATGTGTCAACACTTGTCTTTATTAGTTGAGGTTTAATTATTAGGCAAATGTGAAATGTCTGTCTCAAAAGTCCAGTAATATCACTTTATAGCAGGCATGTCCAAACTCAGGCCCGGAGACCAAATGCGGCCCTCAGACCAATTTTTCTTGGCCCTTAGGCTTCCAGGTGAACTGGCCCACATTGTCCTGAGAAGTAGTATTTATTAGTTTATTTTATTTATGTATTTAGTTGATCAGCATAAATTTGAATTTAAAGACACACTTTACATTAAAAAAAATAAAAGAAAAGAAAAACACAAAAGACAAGCTTATGCTAATCAACAAGGTCTGGGGGAAGCCAAAGCTTATTTTGCCCACTCTTCCCTCCCAACCATCACAGCACCCAACCAATAGTTAAAATAAACTATTTACTCAATAATCAAATGATTATATTTTGCCTCTATATGTAATATGTTTGTAAGGCCCTCATTCGTTGGCTAGTCGCTGGTACAATCCAAGGGTTGATTCATGATTACATGAAAATATTAAAATCTTTATAACCTGCATTCTTATACTGACCTCACTGTTATACAAACTATGATTAGCATGCCGTTGATTTTAATCCCAGGCACACAAAAATTAAAATCATTTAATTAAATAGTTTCGACCTGCACATCTAAATTCCTCCCCGGGATGATACTGTGATTGCCCCGTGCGTTGTCTTGAGCATATGTTTTTCGGCAGATTGGGTTCCTTGCTGCACATGCTGATCATTTCTTATACAACGGCTTTCATCACCTTCTTCTCAGACCTCCCAGCTGGACTTTACTGTCATTCCAACATTCCACTTAAGCTCTTTACACTTGGGTCCCTCGCACGCCGATAAACCCGACTCTCATTGAACTCCTATTTCGAAATCATGTCATTTCTCTCATATTTGCTCTATCTCCGCACATTCTTGGCACTCGAATCCATGAAATCTGATTCGTATGTGTTCCTCCTTTATCATTTTGGAGTCATTCAAATCTACATCTCATTCCCTGTATTAAGTTGTGGGTTGAACGAAGGCTATTTAGTCCTGGGCATTTTATTAGCTGGTGGGAGCCGCTGTCTGTGACCCCAGAGGCATGTAAATGAGAAAGTGCCAAGTCAGGACAGGAACGCTGACAGCTGCGGAAAGGACTTAGTTAGTTGTACACAGGAAGTAGGGATTCTGTCCAAACTGTGGGCTTAAACTCCACAAGGTTTCCCTGGCCCTCAGCCCTACTTTTTGTAGCCAATGTCTTGTAGAAGTCCTTCTAGCCTTCGCAACTTGTGTTTCAGCTTCTTTTTTTACGAATTTAAAGCATTATGTCAATAAAAAATAAATGCCACGTGTGACAAAAGTAGTGAAAGAGATGTAGAATTAGAAACTGCTTTTTCTCCTGGACCCAAGCTTGGATAATATTAATTATTAACAAAATCAACATTATTCCCGGAAAATGAATGAAGATTTTGCCAGTAAATAATTACCTCTTGAGCTTTTGTTTTGTGTGATTATAACTATCATTACCCAATCACCCAATTTACAATTATTCACATTTATTGCCAACAACAACAACAACAACCAAACAACCGTGAAATCCTTAATACACTTTCTTTCACATTATCTAATACATTCCTCTAGTGCAGGCATGTCCCTACTCAGGCCCGGGGGCCAAATGCGGCCCTCAGACCAATTTTTCTTGGCCCTTAGTCTTCCTGGTGAATTGGCCCACATTGTCCTGAGAAGTTCTTTTTACAGCACATTTCAGATTTTCTACAATTCTAACCTAAATAACTAACATTTTGGTGCGACACAGACCTGATATTAAGGCACTGAGACTGAATGTAGATGTGGTGGAGCTTAAAACATCAGATAAATGCAGCTTTTTTTAACGTTTCACGATTGATTTGTGGCCCTCCGCTTGGTCTATATTTCAATATGTGGCCCTCGATGGAAAAAGTTTGGACACCCCTGCTCTAGTGTGTGACCTCTGACCACCTTTATGAAATCAAATTTTCAGAATGATAAAGTGAGGTTAATCCGACATAAACAGCCAGATAAAAAAGCACTTTACATTCAGCACATGTCTTGTCTTGAGTTTCTTGTCAGGTCTGAAGGGGCGCGTTTATTTTCACTTCATAAATCAGCTTGTTGTAAGTATTTCTGTTGCCTCTGGATGACAAAGCATTTGATATTTGTGACACACAGGAATTTCTGGATTCCATTCAAAGCAGTAAACCTGATCTGAATATAACAAGCCATAAATAAACTTCAAAATCAGAATAAGTAGCTATGATAATTATTTGACTTGTGTCTTTGAAACATCATTTGTCATGGCGCCGTCTGAAATGGAGGGTGGTCATATGACAACAGCTCTTTGTGATGGTAAAATGGGAATGTGTCATGGCAGTCCAAAAATGACAGATGACAGTTCAGTGTGTGACAGTGTTACACATTTAATGGCTCACAGCTCTGCCCGCACCACATCTCACACTCTGGACTTGAGCCACTTTCATCTATTGTTTGAACTGTAAGAAAATCTGCACGCTTTTTAGAATAATACCCATTTGGTTCAGGCTCATTTTAACCGTATGTAGCCTCCAAAATACAGCAGAGAAATTTGATCGGCTTGAAGAGTGAAATTCCACTTTCAGCCCTCTGCTTTGGACAATACGCAGATCAACACTGATGGATTGTAATGTGTTATTTTTTAGCCCAAAACGTTCATATACAAATGCCAATTTTTCTGTGACTGACATACAAAAGCAAATATATTATGTTTGAGTAATAACCCAGCAGGCAAATACACCCATATTTCTCCATAACTTCGAGCGATGTTTCACTTGTTGGTCAGCCCATTGGCAGTAAAACTCAGAAGGTCATGGTTGATCAGATTAAATTCAAATGGCTGTTATGAACTAAATCGTTATAGCTTTACCATTATGAAGTATGGCCGTCCCATTCTTCTTTATATTGCTTTTAAATTAGAAATGCTGTTCTCTGGTATTCTGGTGCTAGTGTTCACTCAATAATAATGGCAGCTAACAGAAAAAAGCCATAATGAACCATTTAAATAATGATTGTAATAATATTAAGATATCAGTGTTTCTTAATATTTTACAACATACAATAATTGCTAATGTTATGTTTTGCGATGGATTTACTGTGTTGTTTTAGTGGAGTCACAATTATAGAGCTATTGATTTTGGAAATGCAGTTGTGTGTGCAGTTTAAGTCCAAATGTTGTTATGACACTCACCTCTTGTGCACATATTTTATTTCTGCAGATATTGATGAGTGCCTCAATGAAACCATCTGTGGGAACAACGGCATGTGCGAGAACACGGACGGCTCGTTCCGCTGCCAGTGCGACCAAGGCTACAGCAACCCTCCGGGAGACGTGACCAGATGTGTGGGTACGTGACTGCTGAGAATACGTACATCTTTAACACAACAAGCTGTGACTGTACACAGTGTCTTATCAATACTATTCATTATTGGTATTATCATTTTGCCACAATTACATTCCTGGCAAATGTTGTAATTTGGAGGTCATTTTGGGTGTCATCTGTTGCCGTGGCTGGGTGACCTCTCCTTGACCTCTACGCCTGTGTACGTGCCTGGTGTTGCACTGACCTCCTGCTGTCCCTTCTTTCTCAGACGTGAACGAGTGTGAGATGAGCGAGGCGCTGTGTGGGGAGGCCCTCTGTGAGAACCACGACGGCAGCTTCCTGTGCTTCTGCCCCAGCGCCAATGAGGAATTTGATCCCATAACCAGCCAGTGCCGGCCCGTCGGTAAGAGCCCGGGGATCACGGCCGCAGTCCGTCCCGCCGCGCCGACACCCAGTTTTCCCTGATTTAATGAGCCGTCTGTCATTATGCAAACACTAAGGGTGACGAGGTGGACACGACTTAACTCCACCTTTGTCAAGTGGATCTCTTGACCTGGCTGTTTCCATTCCAGGCTGATGCTATGACTGGGTGGATTGCTTCCAAAAATTGGCCTAATCCTTCAGGATAATAATAAAGTTAATGCTGTAGTAGAGCTTGCCAGACAAGCCCAGGGCGTATAAACCTATTTCCTGTAAGACAAACAGATTGAAGGTGCACCAGTTGGCACTTGGCACCATCAGCCCATCCTTTGTATCCTGTTGGGTGCTCATGAGAATGTAAGCATTTTTAAGAATGATTTTCATTCATGGAAATGCACTGTGTGCAGTGCGATAGGCGTGTGTGTACACAAATTGGATCTATTTACATTATTAAGCGGCGCTCCCTCACTGGGGATGTTTTTTCTCCTGCCTAGCCACTAAACCCCAGCTATGCCTTTGTGTAGCTTTTTGCCACATTCCACTGTTTGCTTTTGACGTGTGTTAATCAATCATGTGAGAGTGAATGGTGTGTTGACTCACATGCCAGTGTTTCCATTTGGCTAAGCCAGCAGCTTAAGGGTGAGATGCCTGAGCCCATGCCTCTGGATGAATGAGCGCGCTCAGCAGTGGCAGAGCCAAGGCACTACCTGCTCAAGGCAGGCACACTGCACAACCATAATTAAAAAGCTTTCTTTAAAAACACATGGAACACATTAAAACAACACAATAAACAAAGCTCAATTTCCTTTTTATAAGTTAAAAAAAATATAGATTTGTACCCCATTCTAGCCTTTTTCTATTTCTTACAGATGATGTATTGGCCAAACCTGCCGTTTCTCTTCCTCCTTCTGTGTCTGTCTCTGAAGAGAGGAAGGAGTGCTACTACAATCTAAACGATGCCAACTTGTGTGACAACGTTTTGTCTCGAAATGTGACCAAACAGGAGTGCTGCTGCACTGTGGGAGCAGGTTGGGGGGACAACTGTGAGATCCACGCCTGCCCAGTTCCAGGGAGAGGTAAGACACCATGTAATCATCTGCAAAAGCAGAAGCAATGGAGATAGTTTACTTCAATTAGTTGGATGTGGATGTATTATTTTTTACCTTAGTAAATTTAAAGTTTAAACGCTTCACAATCAAAAGACCTTGGGTTTGGAGCAGCATCAGTTGTGCTATATTACAAAAAAGAAGTCTTGTTAAATACTGTTTTTTCCACTGCCTTAAACTGTCATCCATTTTATCAGATGTATCTGCTCTTTGCTTTCTCTGACTTGGACCTTTTGTTTCAGATGACTATAACCAGCTGTGCCCTCATGGCAGTGGATTGTTGTCTGTGTCAGTTTCCAGCAAGCAAGTTCTGGGAGACCTGCGCCCTTATATAGGTACTCATCATCTCTATCAAAGATGTACATTGAAGAAAATACTGCCTTCTTTCCACACATACTGTACATCACCACTTCTTTGTACAGACTTTAACCATGACATGTATGTTAAACTCTTGTCAAACAGATGCCAACGAATGTGAAATGTTTGGACCTGACATCTGTAAGAATGGACAGTGCTCCAATCTGTTTTCAACTTATACCTGCTACTGTCGCTCCGGCTTCTACTACGATAACATCCGTTTGGAGTGTGTGGGTGAGGAAGGCCCCTCCATCTCCAATAACATTTTCCCTAAACACAATGAAATATTAATGTTTATGTTGTAATATTTGTGCAGATTATGACGAGTGCGAGCTGGGTAATGAGTGTGAGGACGGAGTATGTGTCAACACTGCCGGCTCTTTCAACTGTTTTTGTAGTCCTCCATTAGTGCTCGACAACACGCGGCGCCGGTGTATTAGCCTCAACACTACGGGTTAGCCACACACGCTAGCAGATATTTATAAACAAAAGTAAACAACGTCTGCTCCGAATCACTTTTCCTCTGAATCCTGGTTGGGGCGCATTCTCGGCAGTTTGATGTAACGTTTTGTTTTGTTGTAGAAATAGCTGAGCCTGACCATGACGTGCACATGGACATCTGCTGGCAGCGTTTGGAAGGAGATAACATGTGCTCCGAGCCGCTGCAGGGACAGAGGACCACGTACACCGAGTGCTGCTGTCTGCACGGAGTGGCCTGGAGTGGGCAGTGTGCTTTCTGTCCCAGGAAAGACTCTGGTGAGAATTAAGCACTTCTCTGTCATTTCAAAGATACTTCCTTGAGACTGAACGCAATCAATGTCCTTGTTGATTTAGAGGACTATGCCATAATGTGCAACCTGCCGCGGCGAGGGGGCGCTGACAGTCTGAGAGAGCGCCCCGGTTATGAGTATGGTGTGGAGGGACCGGACGATGAGATGGAGCCTTTTGTGCCACCATATTGGGACAGTTATGGAAACCCAGCAGGTCCATATGAAGTCCCTGAAAGTGTTCCTCTCTTCAATGACAACGACTACAGTGTCAGGCAGCCTCCGGTCAGGGTTCCAGTTCTGCGACCCAGAGAGCAACTGCCACGACCTGTGGACTTTGCTGGTGAGTGTTTTCTTCATGCTGGAAGGGCTGGCATGAATATAGTATGAGGTGTTTTGATTTTAGTTAATTATTTCTTTCAAGTTTATTTATGTATAATTATTACCTAGCGCTTCAAGCTGGATTGTTGCATGGTTTAATTTTTCAAACTCCAGTTGATCAGTTCGAGCCCATACAACTTTTGGTATGGAGTAGAAAGCCTGTGTTTTCTGCCAAAAACATTTTATTGATAATTGCTAACAAGGTAGCAAGGTTAAAACGATAGGTAGGATGCTAAAAAATTGATATAAATATGAAACTGAATGATAATCAATCAATTGACTCTTGGGATTGGATAAAACACCACTAAAAGTCCCTCCTCTTGACAAACTATTTCTATGGGCCTAACTTAAAGGTCCCATATTCTGCTATTTTCCCCTTTACACAGTCTATTCTAAGGGCTTTGTTGATACATTTTTGCGTTGTGCAATATTCATAACATAACAGTTTCCAAAAAACACCCATTTCTTGGACTGGCCCCCCTCTTTGCAAAAGCAAACGGCTCAGTCTGAGATCTGACCCCCCCGAACAGAGAGCAGGCTGCCTCCCCCGTCCAACCCGCGCGCATCCCCCGCCCAACCCGTGCTGAAGCCTAGAGCGGAGATGGTGCGCATGCGCCGTGTGCTCCGGTAAACAGCGATACACAAACACAGGAATAAACCTTTTATCCGTCCTGACGGTGCGTCGTGCTGAGTCCTACGTCCTGGATCTGACCTGGAGTTTGACGTGCTCCAGGGCCTCAACGACGGACGTTGCAGTTTGGTAAATAACAAGCTAACTCTTCGATCTGTCGTATCCATCGTGTAATTACTGTGTAGCATTAGCATTAGCTGTTTTTATTCTTGCGGCTGCACGCTTCCTGGAGGCGTGGCTTGAGCGCCGCGTCATCTTAGTGAGGAGCCCCCGTCTGCTGCTCACCCGAGGGGGACGGAAAAGACAGTTCTCTAGTGAAAACATGCGGGAATCAATCAAAAAAACACTTTGGGCACAACCTACGAGGCCCAAATAGCACTGGAGGAAGGTTAAAACCTCTGAAAAGTCGATTTTGCATGATATGGGACCTTTAATAATAATAATGATGAAACCGTTTCAATCCAACTTTCTAAAACAGTGCTGCACATTATAAAACAAATAAGACAAATGTAGGAAACATTTTGATTGAAACATGCATATGTAGTTTTCAAATCAATCCGTCAGTCAAGTCTCTGATGTCTTTCCACAGAGCGCTATGAAGGTTTTGAAGGACTCCGAGCAGAAGAATGTGGCATTTTGAACGGCTGTGAAAATGGCCGCTGTGTCCGGGTGAGGGAAGGCTACACCTGCGACTGCTTTGATGGTTATGAACTCGACTTGAATAAGATGGCTTGTATCGGTAAGTTCTAACAAAAAGAACAATTTTCAAATCTTTACAACCCTCAGAAATGATTTGCTTGATCTCGCTTGATTTTTAGTGAAACCACAGTGAACTCATTGCTGTGCTTTCCAGTGAATTTCTAGTGCACTAGATAATCGAGCTCAGGGCAGGGCTTAACATCCTTGCATTAGACTATGTTTTATTGGAAACTAATGAAAGCAATACAACTCTTCAAAACCACTAACTTAACTTCTGGTCAGAATTTACCTCCTTCAGTTCTGCCAAGGAAAAAAGGCCTTGAATTAGAGCCATCAGTGGATTACAAGCGATGTAATGCCTTTAAGTGTGCTGTTTGTCTTGTAGGGAAACGAGACTCTCTTGTCATAATGAAATGCTATGATTACAATATTCTGTCGGCACACAACTTATCAGTTTCAGGGTCAGACAATTCCCTCAGAAATTCTGAGTCTGGAAACGTGGGAGCTGTGCGGCCCATGCCATGCCTGCTTGTTAAAATATCACCATCGCCGTTGTCTTCAGTTGAACATCGTATAAACAAAGAAAAGGTCGTTGCAGATAGACTCCTATAAAATGACAATCAGACCTCCCATGCAGTAAAAGAGACAGATTATTCACTCCAAGGCCAAAGCAGAAACACAATATTTGACTTTGTTCTTATGGATTTCATTCAGGTCAGTTATAAATTCAGATGTTGAGATTGTTGCCCGCTAACACGCAACATGACGGAATGTGAAATTAAAGTAAATGGATGAGATATAAAAAGAAGTAACCAATAAAATTGTTTGTTATGGAAAGACTGCTGGCCCTCCACAAGACAAGGCCACAAGTGCCTTTTAAATTCTTTTTAAATTCTTTTAAAATTAAAACTTTATACATGTTTAAAAAAAAAAAAGAAGAAAAAAAACTAGCTGTTCAGTTGAGTTGTATGGCCTGATTATTTTATCCTAAAAATTATAAAACAACAAATGATGCTAAATACTGTTTTAGTGAACCAAGGGCCTCCAAGGTCACAAATCAGACAAAAGCTTAAAGTGCGTATGACAGGTTTCTATGATTTTCTAATTTTGACTTTATTTAGTGTATTAATATCTGTTGTAAATAGAAATTATAGTTTTACACCAATCAGGTCGCTGTTTGTGGAGAAAAGATGATAAACAAGTTGAAAAATACAGGAAGTAAACAAACTGATGACATCACACTGGGGAGACAAAGATTATGCATCATTTACACAAAATACACTACTTTTTTGACCCTTTAAACATTAATTCAACAAAATAAAGGTGTTCACATTTATTTTTATTTGTCATATCAAAATAATGTGACATTAGATGAGTTTTGGCCTGGTTTACAGTGTTGTTGCTATGGTAATTTCCTAGCGTGATGTCATCATTTACAACCAGGAAGTAAAATTAAAAAGCTAAAAATTGCGAAAACGGTGTAAAATTTGTAAAGAATTTTAGCAAATTTTGAAATATGTTTATCTGAACTACATTTTGGTTAAATGAGTCGTCCAACCTGTCATGGGCACTTTAAGATCACCTTGCAGCTGTTCTGACAAACCCTGCTTCTCCACAGACATCAACGAGTGCGAGGACATCAGCGACAAGGTCCCTCTGTGCCAGAACGGACACTGCTCCAACACTGAGGGCTCCTACAAGTGCACCTGTTTGCCCGGCTTTGTGGCCTCAGCTCAGCCACACAAATGCATCCCCGCCTTCCCCGAGCGACCCACAGGGACAGACAGGAGGAAAGACACTGACTGAGAGGTGCCTTCTGCTGCTCCAAAGACTTCTATAGCACTAAACTACAGCAATGCAGAAACCTCTTCCCTTCATAGTACACACATCAATAACACCCTGGTTTAACTGAACAGTGAATGTATCGCGTGGGATTCATATTTGCCTTAAAGGGATTCTGTGGACTGACATTCTGTTTTCAACAACCCTAGGTCACCATATCGACAATGTTTCCTGTTCTTGTTCTTTACCTGCTTATTTATTATTTTGTTCTGACGGGCCTCTGCAAGCAAAGTACATTTCAGACGGCATACGTTATTCCTCTTCCTCTGATCATCACGTTTTAAATGCGTTTTATCTTGGTAAAATATGTTGTTAAAGATCTCAGCCAATACAGCTCAAGGTCATTATAAAACGGTATGATATTTATAAAGTTTATGCAAGGGCCAATAAAATGTAAACTGATGCCACAGTTGACTTTTATTCTATTCAAGTCAAAACAATAAACACAGAAGACACTTAATTTCATGGTGTGTGACTTAAAGATTGTAAATGTATAATGTCTAAATTATCTTTTTGTGTGACTCAAGGCAAACTGAGTACTCGCTGGTCCCTGTATTTATCTTTTTACCAGTGTTTTTCTTAAAATACATGAATCCTTACAGTATTCCCATGTTTTGATGCACTAGTATCAGTCACTGCAGTAAAATACATTTGGATCACACAAGCCTATTCCTATAGTGCATTTCTAATTGCAGAAAAGGGTTAGATAATTTTTGTACAGATCTAGCACTATGTATTATTTTTGTTACATACAGTATTCTCGTAATGCATTATAGGTCAACCAATATTTTGATATAACACATAACATATATGTAGATGTATACATGTTTGTACAAATGTATCTGTAGTGAAGGGGAGTGGCTGACACTGTACCAGAAGATGTAACCTGCCCTGTGGAGCAGAAAATGAAATATATTTTTGGAAGTGACAGCACTGTTTGATAAACTCTTGACTTTTGAAAGACTTTGAAATGCAAGCACAAGTGTGCAGCACAACTTTGGGACTAATGATTAATGATTGAGCATTACCACTCCATCATGAATGTAGCTGTCACTCTTCCAAGATCTTAAGACGTGGGGTTTTCATACTCAGGTGTGACAGTGTGTGATACCTTTGGACTTTGCACCAGCAGATTAACATATGTCTACTATTTGTATCAACAGCTTGTTACAAAAAGCCCATGTTTCAACTCATTAACAGCACAGTTTTCTGTTTGTGGTCGAGCATTTTAGTGTTAAATCTATGGTCATTAAAAATATGCTCTCTGATTTTGTTTACCTGTTGACTGTGATGTTTTTCAGTCATCAAAATAAAAAAGATATACATACATTTTGTGGGAATCCTTTTTTTGCACAGCTTGAGCAATAATATACAAAACAACAGGCTAATTACCCTGCATAACTTTGTTTTTATTGATAATTAGCGCGCGTCTTTGTGTGTTTTATTTAAAGTGCCTATGACAGGTTGAATTACTCATTTGAATAAAATGCAGTTAAGATGAATATATTTCAATTTCTACTAAAATCTTTACACATTTTACCTCAGTTTAGCTATTCTTTTAGGTTTTTAATTGTACTTCCTGGTTGTAAAGTATGACATCACACTAGGAAATGACCATAGCAACCACTCTGTACACTGGGCCAAAACTCATCTAATGTCACAGATTTTGTTAATTTGACAAAGAGAAACACATGTGAACACCTTTATTTTGTTGAATCAATGTTTAAAGGGTCAAAAAAGTAGTTTCTTTTGTGTAAATTATGCATAACCTTTGACTCCCCAGTGTGATGTCATCAGTTTGTTTACTTCCTGTATTTTTCAACAGATTTTTAAACTTTTCTCCACAAATAGTGACTGGATTGGTGTAAAACTACAATTTATATTTACAAGAGGAATTAATACACTGAATAAAGTCACAATTAGAAAATCCTAAAAACCTGTCATACGCACTTTAAATATATGTGAATTGTACCAGAAAGCAACATATTTTATTTGTACTATATTTTTATTTTCATTGCTTGACTCTTGCTTGGACCTATTGTTTTTTGTCTGCGCTACCACCGCCCTCTAGTGGCCAAAAACAAACCTCACACTCTCCCTTCCCTATGGCTCCCATGTCTTTTTTTTCCTATTGGTTGGTTGTGATTCTTCGGGGGACTGTGGGATTTTGTGTTCCGTTTCCTCCACCCCGCCTTTGCCAGCCCACGCACTGGACTTCAGCTCCCAGAATGCACCTCGCGTCGTTCTCGTGTCGTCCACTCGTGTCCACTCGACTCATGCCGCCGCTGCTCTGTTGCTAATGAAGGTATTTTCAATAATAATAATGTAATAGATGCATGTGACGTGAGTGAATGTACGATTGTATAAAGGCCACTCTTTATGAGGCTTACGTAGCGGGTTCGCGTGCGTCAACAATGTAAGCTGTGAGCTGCTCTGTCAGATGGAAGTGATGATAACAGTGTCCACAACAGAACCCAGAGCAGTGCAGTTCTCGTTTCCTTTCCAGTGTAAAGGTGCATTGTGTAACTTTTCTGGTGTAGGGTCCGACGCTTACTTGCCTTCATCGAGATGTTGTTGTCTCCATGCAAAATTGCACAGTATGGCTTTAAACAAATCATAATCATGTGCAATATAATTTAACATACTATTAATACACTTTTACCTCACTATAGTCACTTACTGTATATAACAATACACTTAAGCCACTTTATTTGACATTTTTACTATTTATTCCCAGACAGCCACCTACTGTAAATAAGAGTGTGCACTTTATACTTTATATTGTATTTTTATTACCATGTTTAGTAATTATTTATCCTATTTTTATTGCATGTGCCTATTTCATTCATTCCTGTTCTAAACTGTGTGTTGCAACAGTGGAATTTCCCCATTGTGGGACAAATAAAGGATCTCTTATCTTATCTTATCTTAAACTTATCTATCGCCATGGAAAGAAACTGCCAACAAGCCAAGTTACAGGTCAGATCTATGAAGAGGTGTGCCATTTTACAGCCAGAATACAGGATTTTCAGTTTATTACATTTGAGCAATAAAAACACCTTGAATAAATGCAAACTATAACATTCCAGGCAATGCAATAACATCTCCATGGAGACAAGCAGTTGGCAAATCCCCCAGCAGAAAAGTTACACAATGCATCTTTAAGTAGCCTTCATAACATCTATTTTTCTTATGGTTGAATAGCACCAAAGTAAACCTCTTCTCAGCTGGAGAAGGATCTGAACAATTCATAAAGAAGATTGTCTCAAATGGCAGAAGAATGTGTCACTCTGGGCAAAAATCAAACGGACAATACATCCGTGCGAAATCGGAAACGCACTGCCAGCTTAAAACCGGGACAGAATCCAACCACACGCTCGTCCAAAACACAAGATGACACCCTGTCCTCGAATGGGCTCTCAGATGGGCGCCCAGACCTGCGTGAAGGTCAAACATCGAGCAAAGTCCTTCTCCCTGTGGTGGCAGGCATCTCTTTGTCCACGCGCCTGTACAAGATCACGGAGCCCCCGCACGTGTGGTCAGTGAGTCTATTTGAAAAACTCTTAAAACATGTGTGTTAACCTTTTGCATCGTCGTAATGTGTTGTTTTTCCAGCTGGGATGAGACACACTTTGGGAAAATGGGGAGCTACTACATCAACAGGACTTTCTTCTTTGATGTGCATCCTCCTCTTGGGAAGGTACGAGGAAATATAATGTGTATATTTCATGTAACCAGGGGTGTCCAAACTTTATCCATCGAGGGCCACATATTGAAATATAGACCAAGCGGAGGGCCACAAATCAATCGCGAAACATTCAAAAAAGCTGCATTTATCTGATGTTTTAAGCACCACCACATCTACATTCAGTCTCAGTGCCTTAACATCAGGTCTGTGTCGCACCAAAATGTTAGTTATTTAGGTTGGAATTGTAGAAAATCTGAAATGTGCTGTAAATAGTACTTATCAGGACAATGTGGGCCAGTTCACCAGGAAGCCTAAGGGCCAAGAAAAACTGTTCTGAGGGCCGCATTTGGCCCCTGGGCCTTAGTTTGGACATGCCTGACCTGAACGCTTGGTTTTCTTTCAGATGTTGATCGGTCTTGCTGGTTACATGACTGGTTATGATGGCTCTTTTCCATTCGTGAAGCCAGGAGATCGATATGAGCACCACAACTACTGGGGAATGAGAGGGGTAGGTTTGTTAAGCTTGAATTAAATTGCAAGTATTTTTAATTATTATTAACTCACTATATTATTATAATTTTCTTTTTGATTAGAAACCAATCCAATTACATCATGTTTGTCGCTTCTTTGTTTTTGGTACTTCGTATTGGACATATTGACCTTATTCCTGAAGTTGCCGTACGCCCCGCCGTCTTGTTTCTGTTGTATTAGTTCACACGGAGCAGACGAGCTCAACAAAAAATAAGTTCTACTCGGACTAAAAAGCCGTTTTCAGACTGACCAGGAAATCGTTGCGTTGTTGACTTGTTGTTGCTCGTGTTCATTAAACATTTTACACAAATCAATCTACTTTATGTAACATTTTAGCGACGAGACTTTTACCTCGTTCATCATTAGCTTTAACGGAGTTCTCGTCAAACGGAAGTGCGTTTACAACAAAAGTGCAAAAAACGGCAAAAGTGGGCGGGGCAGAATAAGGTGAATAACATTAGTAGATACTAAATTTACTGTTTGTTCATTGTAAACTCCAATGTTGATCTAATCAATCAATCAATCAATCAATCAAACTTTATTTGTATAGCACTTTTCATACATTTAAATGTAACTCAAAATGCTTCACATTTACAACAATTAGCAACAGACAAACAGAGAAGACTCCTTAGGGTTATAGGGAGCATAAAAGTTAGAATGTGAGAATATGCACAGAAATACAAATTAGGGTGTTGTGAATAGACAAAAAGGAAGAATTAAAAACACAAAGGAACCTGACTAAAAGTGATTTAACTCATATTTAAATTTTAATCATAGGCCAATTTAAAAAGATATGTTTTAAGTTTACTTTTAAAAATACGAACACTTGCAGCAGACCTCAGCTCCTCAGGTCGACTGTTCCATAAACGGGGGCCGTAAAAACTGAACGAGGCCTCACCGTGCGTTTTAGTTTTAACTCTTGGTACAGTTAAAAGATTACTACCTGATGACCTGAGGGTCCGAGAGGGCTCATATGGTAAAAGCAGATCAGTTAAATTGATTGGATTGAGACCATTAAGAGCTTTAAAAAACAATGAAAGTACTTTAAAATCTATCCTGAAACTCACAGGGAGCCAGTGCAGAGACCTGAGGATGTGACGTGCTCTCTCTTTTTGGTCCTCGTCAGTAGCCGTGCTGCAGAGTTTTGAAGTAATTGTAATGGCGCAATATTTTACTAAAGCCGTTTAGTAATAGAAAATGTTCTTTGACTTCCTGTTCAAAACTGCAGAATTGATAAGCCCCGCCTCTTTATCGAGACATTTCACATTAGAAAGCAGCAGATTGTCAGTTATGTGTTTTTGTTGTGGAAAAGTGGCTACTTGACATGTTTGAACCCACATGTATAACTAGGAGTTCATATTTAAGTACAGGGATGTGGGTGGGGATGGGGGGTGAAAACAGACATTTTCTCAGCACACCTGCCTCGGTTGCAGGACAATGCATCCTTACTAGTTTAGTTTAGTCTTTATTTGAAGGGACAATGTACAGAGACATTAAGCTCATAAAAACAGAGATGTTCCGCACCAGATTATAGCTAAATATCTAGTTTCCATCTGCAGTCCCTGATTTACAAGAATAAATAGTACAGTGCAAACAACAAAAGATTAATAAGACTCTAGCGCTCTCACAGCATCACACATGAACAGAAAAAAAGTATTTACAACATTTGTCTTATAGAATATACATGACCTACCTAATTACCTTTCACTATTAAATCAGTCCATAAGCCACTTATCTCAGTTACATATACAAGTATATATTTACATATTATACACATACATACTTCCACTGTGTGTCAACTACTCAAACTCAGATGAATTAATCAAAACGTACATCGTTTGTAGAAAGCTAATTAAAGTAGATTTTGTGTATTATGTCCCCTTTAATGTCCTGTCGGCTACAGGATTGATTTTAAGATTTTGCTGATGGTTTTTAAATGTTTGAATGGGTTGGCTCCTCCTCATCTCTCGGAGCTTCTGTCCATGCTCCATGTAGAGCGTTGAGATCAGCAAACCTCATGATCTTAGACGTCCCGAGATCACGGTTAAAAACCCGAGGGGGCGGGGCTTTCTCTGTGGCAGGTCCCAGAGTCTGAACAGTCTTCCTTTGAGCATTAGAACAGCACAATCTTTGAATATTTTTAATACTTTGTTAAAAACCCATTTGTTTGCACAGGCTTTAAACACAAGCTGAGCAGAACATTTATATTGCATTTTATTTTAGCTCATTTCTGCATGTTCTGTTTTTGTATTTTATATTGTGTCTGTGCAGCACTTTGGGCCATTGTGGTTGTTTTTAAAGGGCGTATGACGGGTTTTTAGGATTTTCTAATTTTGACTTTATTCCGTGTATTAATACCTCTTGTAAATATAAATTGTAGTTTTACACCAATCAGGTCGCCGTTTGTGGAGAAAAGTTGAAAAATCTGTTGAGAATTGCAGGAAGTAAACACACTGATGACATCACACCGGGGAGACAAAGGTCAGGCATAGTTTACACAAAATAATCAACTTTTTTGACCCTTTAAACATTGATTCGACACAATAAAGGCGTTCACATGCATTTCTCTTTGTCAAATGAACAAAATCTCACATTAGATGAGTTTTGACCAGTGTACAGTGTGGTTGCTATGGTAATTTCCTAGTGTGATGTCATACTTTACAACCAGGAAGTAAAAGTTAAAACCTAAAAAATGGCTAAACGGGGGTAAAATGTGTACAGATTTTGGTAGAAATTTGATTATATTCATCTTAATAGCATTTTAGTTAAATGTGTATTTCAACCTGTCATGGGCCCTTTAAATGTGCTTTATAAATAAATGACTTGACTTTGACTTTGACTTTGACTTTGACTTTAATAACAATGCATTTCTGTATCTACATATTCCCACAGTTCTGTGCCCTTCTCGGCTCTTTCCTCCCAATTTTTGCCTACCTCATAGTGCTGGACCTGTCCCGCTCCCAGACGGCTGCTCTCATAGCCGCGTCATTGCTATTATTCGGTCGGTTCACATACATTTGCATCCATTTTCAGCCTCATACATGTATTTGACACGTGCTTGTGCTCTGACAGACACAGGCTGCATCACTCTATCCCAGTACATTCTACTGGACCCTATCCTCATGTTTTTTATCATGGCCGCGGTGCTAAGTATGGTCAAGTTTCATCAGCAGTCACACTGGTAAGATGTCAGCGTTTCGTCAAATCTTGCGTTTACTTCTAGACGTATAATTTAATGTTATTATTTTGATTGTATGTTTGTTTCAGTCCCTTCTCTACGTCTTGGTGGTTGTGGTTGGTACTCACAGGGATAAACCTAACCGGAGCTTTGGGCGTGAAGTTTGTTGGTCTGTTTGTCATCACACTGGTGGGGCTAAACACAGTGTCGGATCTTTGGAGAGTTTTTGGAGATCTGAATTTATCCTTGGTAAATTACATACAGTTACTATTCTGTAATGTCTATTTAAAAATGCTAAATTCGCTTTTTTTTCTGGCAGGTCGACATTGCAAAGCACCTTGTTGCTCGTGTGTTTGGACTCATTCTGCTTCCCCTTTTTCTTTACGTCACAATATTTGCCCTTCACTTTGTTGTTTTGAATAAAAGGTAAAGCGTGTCTGTAATCATTAGTTTTTATAACTCAAATGCAAATATTACAATTCTTGTTTTGGTCTCTTTTGCAAGTGGACCTGGAGATGGTTTCTTCAGTTCAGCTTTCCAGTCCCGTCTCATTGGGAACAATCTGCACAACGCATCTATGCCTGAATGTGAATAACAATTTTTTTTGCTTAAAGTTTATATTGAAAGGCAAGGCAAGGCAAGTTTATTTGTAGAGCACAATTCAAAGTGCTTTACATAACAGGAAAAGTTGCATTAAAATCACAAAACACAAACACACACAATAATTTTAAAATAAAGCGTTTAAAAGGTCAGAGTGCAGATAGATCTTTCAGTCGTTTGCACGTCTAAACAGAACTGTTTTTAGCCTGGATTTAAACATTGTCAGAGTGGAGGCACCAGCAGGAGGCCGGTCCATGTTTAGGCAAGGCAAGTTTATTTGTAGAGCACAATTCGTACACAGGGCAATTCAAAGTGCTTTATATAAACAGGAAAAGTTGCATTAAAATCACAAAACACAAAAAGACACACAGAATCATTTTAAAATCATTTTAAAAAGTGCTTTAAAAGAGAAGAGTGCAGATAGATCTTTCAGTCGTTTGCACGTCTAAAGAGAACTGCATTGTCAGAGTGGAGGCCTGTCTCACATCTTCTGAAATCTGTTCCAGATTTTAGCTGCAAAAAACTGAAATGCTGATTCCCCATGTTTAGTCCTGACTCTAGGCACCTGCAGGAGGCTGGTCCCCGAGGTCCTCAGAGTACGAGGACCTTTGTTAGCACCACACATGTGAGTGAGTGGTGCTAACAAAGTGCTCAGAACAGACCTGTTTAGTCCTGACTCTGGCACCAGCAGGAGGCCGGTCCATGTTTAGTCCTGACTCTGGGCACCAGCAGGAGGCCGGTCCATGTTTAGTCCTGACTCTGGCACCAGCAGAAGGCCGGTCCATGTTTAGTCCTGACTCTAGGCACCAGCAGGAGGCCGGTCCATGTTTAGTCCTGACTCTGGCACCAGCAGGAGGCCGGTCCATGTTTAGTCCTGACTCTGGCACCAGCAGAAGGCCGGTCCATGTTTAGTCCTGACTCTAGGCACCAGCAGGAGGCCGGTCCACGTTTAGTCCTGACTCTGGCACCAGCAGGAGGCCGGTCCATGTTTAGTCCTGACTCTGGCACCAGCAGGAGGCCGGTCCATGTTTAGTCCTGACTCTGGCACCAGCAGGAGGCCGGTCCATGTTTAGTCCTGACTCTGGCACCAGCAGGAGGCCGGTCCATGTTTAGTCCTGACTCTGGCACCAGCAGGAAGCCGGTCCATGTTTAGTCCTGACTTTGGCACCAGCAGGAGGCCAGTCACATGTTTAGTCCTGACTCTGACACCAGCAGGAGGCCGGTCCATGTTTAGTCCTGACTCTGGCACCAGCAGGAGGCCGGTCCATGTTTAGTCCTGACTCTGGCACCAGCAGGAGGCCGGTCCATGTTTAGTCCTGACTCTGGCACCTGCAGGAGGCCGGTCCATGTTTAGTCCTGACTCTAGGCACCAGCAGGAGGCCGGTCCCTGAGGTCCTCAGAGTGCGAGATGGTTCATATGGCACTAACATGTCAGAGATGTACTTTGGTGCTTTGGAGAGACTTGAACACAAGCAGAGCTGCTTTAAAGTCTATTCTCTGAGCCTGAAGCCAGTGCAGAGACCTGAGCACAGGACTAATGTGATCGTACTTCCTGGTTCTTGTCAGGACTCGAGCAGCAGCGTTCTGGATGTACTGCAGCTGTTTTATAGCCTGTTTGGAGAGGCCAGTGAACAGGCCGTTACAGTCGTCTAATGCATGGATAAGTCTCTCCAAGTCTGGTTTAGACACTATACCTTTCATTTTGGCAATGTTTTTTAGGTGGTAAAAGGCTGTTGATGTTATTGATTTGATTTGAAAGGAAGCTCTGTTTATTTTAATTAATATGTTTTTTTTCCAACATAGACTTGGCGTATGGATCCACTATCACTATCAAAAACCTTCGCATTGCGGGAGGATACTTGCATTCTCATTGGCATTTATATCCAGAGGGAGTGGGTGCACGACAGCAACAGGTGAGTGTACAAAATAACACGCCAAAACTCTAATCAAATACTTTCTTCCTCAGAATGTTTTTAATTTTGAAGGTGACGGCATATCTTCATAAAGACTATAACAACTTGTGGCTGGTTCATAAGCACGATTACAATAACAGTAAGATCGCTGAATCATGAATGGAAATATGAGTGATAGTACGTCGAGAGCTCATCGTTTTTTCTGCTTTCCTTTAAGCTCATCCTGAGAGCCCCGTTCTGGTTCGCCATGGGGACGTCATCCGCCTCGAGCACAAAGAGTAAGCACCCATGTTCATAATTTAATGCAACGATGTGTAAAAGGATGCCACGTTCACATTCTTTTCATTCACAGGACGACTCGTAGTTTACACAGTCACCTCCACGAGGCGCCTCTGACAAAGAAGCACTTCCAGGTCACAGGTTATGGCATTGTACGTATTTGAATGACGCTTTATAAAGGGAATATATTCTGCAATTATTGGAGATTTTTGCTATGTCAAATGCTAACTCAAAGTGCCTCTGACAGGTTGAAATACACATTTAACTAAAATGCCGTTAATATGAATATATTCAAATTTCTACTAAAATCTTTACACATTTTACCCCTGTTTAGCTGTTTTTTAGGTTTTAAATTTTACTTCCTGGTTGTAAAGTATGACATCATACTAGGAAATTACCATAGCAACCATACGGTGCACTGGGCAAAACTCATCTAACGTCACAGATTTTGTTCATTTGACAAAGAGAAACACATCAGTTTGTTTACTTCCTCTAATTGTGAATAGATTTTTCAACTTTTCTCCACAAACAGCGACCTGATTGGTGTAAAACTATAATACGTATTTACAAGAGGTATTAATACAAAATCGTAAAAACCCGTCATACGCACTTTAAAGGGGCTTTGCCAAATTTTTTTTTCATCTTATCATTTTATTTAGTTTTCCATTTAAATCATTACTCCACTGTGTTACTGCTCACTGTACACATTTTTGGAATATCAAGACTTAAGTAACACAAATTAAATGTACAGAGATGACCACATATTAACCCCGTCCCCTACATGCATTCTCAACATTCAACCATGAACAGTTAACATTCACAATCAGACCCTTTCACCCACAAACAAGCTCACATTCCATGGATGTATTAAATTAACTGGATAAGGTACGCCCCCTCTGTCTGTGGTCCCAGATTGATTAGTGGTCGTGCGAGGTACTGCAGCCTCTTGGAACCAGCCTTTTTCTATCATTGCACATTATAATTGCAGACAGTACTGAATTATTATCGGTATTTAAATCAAATAGAAGGAAATGTTCTTTTCTACCGTTTCTAAAATCAATTATATGAAGTAGGGGATTGTCGTCACGTGGCGCCCTAAAACAAAGATGGCAGCCTCCGTATCAGGAAGTAAAACAAAGATGTCAGCCTCCATATCAGGAAGTAAAACAAAGATGGCAGCCTCCGTATCAGGAAGTAAAACAAAGATGTCAGCCTCCATATCAGGAAGTAAAACAAAGATGTCAGCCTCCATATCAGGAAGTAAAACAAAGATGTCAGCCTCCGTATCAGGAAGTAAATGTGGAAGTAAGAAACTTTTTTGGGGTCATGCGTCAATGAGCTCACTCCATAGGGATAAACAGGGCGGCCATTTTGGATTCATCTTCCAGGTTTTATTATAGTTCTATGTCACATTCTCACACACTCACTCTGGGATCTTCACTGGTTTTAATCGTTGTATATAGATGCATTTATAAAGGCACATATATAACTTATACCTGTGTGTATTTGTACATATATACATATATATATATACCCACACACACAAGTGTGTACATGTATACACATATATACAGCTCTTCATATAATGGCAAATCCTTTCATAATTGTTGTAGCTGAGTCTTCTCCAATAAACCTGAGCACTGAGTTCCATATTTGAAAAAACACATTGACATTTCCTTTCAAAATATAAGTTAATCTGTCCATCGGAAACAGTTGAAAAATGTTATTGAGCCAATCATGAATTTGTGGTTCAGTGTCATCCAACCAGTGCTGTACAATTGTTAATCTTGTATAACAATAATGATAATAATTTTGTGTAATGTCTTCATTTTGGATCTCTAGTTGGTAATCCCAGGATGCTTTGGAGGGGACAGGGCTTTACAGATTGATTTACAATTTTAGAAATAATATTTGCCAATTTTTGATCTGTTGTTAAAGTAAGGTTCATTTTACCCCAGTACAAATATATTATAGAAACCGCTTTGGTGGTCAAATAAAAAAGCGCCTTTAGCAGTAACGTGACGCAAAACTCTGCTCTGAAATGGTACTTATTTATTTAGGTTTATTTGATAGTAACAAGTATGTTTCTTTTGCTCGTGTCACACCCTACAAACATTTATCCTGGGCTGATTCTCAATGTTCGTCCCTAGTTTGGCTTTTCCATAAAACACAGTCACAAATGCAATCCGACTGGTGAAACGTGTTTATGAACTATTCGCGGTGAATAATTAGGACGCTAGGAATACGCCTGAACTGCTACAAACCGTTTAAAATGAACTATTACGTATTTTAACGTCTTTAAGGAAGTAAAAATCAGGTTCAGCGCTTTAAACATATTTTATGTATAGAAAATATGTTCTTGTGTAGCTAATTGTCTTTCACTTTGCAGTCAAACACATCAACTCTTGCTGAAGTCACTTTACTTGCCATTTGTTCTTTCTGTGCATCTGTACATATACATACATAATCATAGCCATAGCCACTTAAGTCACTTTACCTTCTACTTACATGCTATTTATTCTGTTCTTATGTTGCACTTAACTACCAGGATCATACAGTTTTGTTGTTGTTTTTTTTGCTCTACTGCAGGGGTGTCCAAACTTTTTCCATCGAGGGCCACATATTGAAATATAGACCAAGCGGAGGGCCACAAATCAATCGTGAAACGTTAAAAAAAGCTGCATTTATCTGATGTTTTAAGCACCACCACATCTACATTCAGTCTCAGTGCCTTAATATCAGGTCTGTGCTGCACCAAAATGTTAGTTATTTAGGTTAGAATTGTAGAAAATCTGAAATGTGCTGTAAAAAGTACTTATCAGGACAATGTGGGCCAGTTCACCAGGAAGACTAAGGGCCAAGAAAAATTGGTCTGAGGGCCGCATTTGGCCCCCGGGCCTGAGTTTGGACATGCCTGCTCTACTGCATTGTGTGTTAGATTTAAGTTTAAAGTTATTTATCTTGTTTTTTGATATATTTGATACATTTTTCGAGCCGCCTGCTGTTCTTGAACTGCGGCGCGGCTTTGATTAACATGTCGGTAACGATAGGTGCTTTGCAGTTAAAGTGTGTATGACAGGTTTTCACGATTTTTTAATTTTGACTTTATTCAGTGTATTAATACCTGTTGTAAATATAAATTATAGTTTTACGCCAATCAAGCAGCCATTTGTGGAGAAAAGTTGAAAAATCTGTTCAAAATTACAGGAAGTAAACAAACTGATGACATCACGCTGGGGAGACAAAGGTTACGCAAAATTTACACAAAATAAATGACTTTTTTTAAACCTTTATACATGAATTCAACAAAATAAAGGTGTTAACATGTATTTTTATTTGTAAAATAAACAAATCTGTGTCATCTGAGGAGGTTTGGCCCACTGTTCAGATGGTTGCTATGGTAATTTCCTAGTGTGATGTCATCATTTACAACCAGGAAGTAAGACAAAAATACCTAAAAAAAAAATTGCTAAACCGCACTGAAATTTGTGAAGTTTTTTAACACCATTTGAAACATATTTATCTTAACTGCATTTTTGTCAAATGAGTCGTCCAACCTGTCATAGGCCCTTTAAGGCAATAGATTATTATTATGAAATGTTATCTGTTTTAGAATGGCACGGGAGACAGCAATGACCTGTGGCAGATCCAGGTGTGCGGGGGACGCCCTGGGGACCTAGTCAAAGTGCTGCGCAGCAAAATACGTCTCCTGCACCGAGTTACCGGCTGTGTGCTCTACTCCTCGGGCAGGACGCTTCCAAAATGGTATATCAGGTTTATTTAAAGGTCCCATAACATGCAAAATGGACTTTTCAGAGGTTTTAACCTTCCTACAGTGCTATTTGGGCCTCGTATGTTGTGCCCAAAGTGGTTTTTTGATTGATTCCCTCATGTTTTCGCTAGAGAACTGTCTTTTCCGTCCCCCTCGGCTGAGCAGCAGACGGGGGCTCCTCACTAAGATGACGCGGCTTCACCAGGATGACGCGGCGCTCAAGCCACGCCTCCAGGAAGCGTGCAGCCGCAGAATAAAAACAGCTAATGCTAATGCTACACAGTAATTACACGATGGATGCGATAGATAGAAGAGTTAGCTTGTTATTTACCAAACGGCAACGTCCGTCGTCGAGGCCCTGGAGCACGTCAAACTCCAGGTCAAATCCAGGACGTAGGACTCAGCACGACGCACCGTCAGGACGATAAAATGTTTATTCAGTGTTTGTGTATCGCTGTTTACCGGAGCACACGGCGCATGCACCATCTCTCTGTTCGAGGGGTCAGATCTCAGAGTGAGCCGTTTGCTTTTGCAAGGAGGGGGGCCAGTCCAAGAAATGGGTGTTTTTTGGAAACTGTTATGTTATGGATATTGTACAACGCAAAAATGTATCAACAAAGCCCATAGAATAGACTGTGTAAAGGGGAAAATAGCAGAATATGGGACCTTTAATCATCAAAATGAAATGCAACGTGCGCTGATTGTCGTTTAAATGGCTGTTCTGTAGGGGCTGGGAACAGGTGGAGGTGACATGTAGTCCATATCTGAAGGAGACACCAAGTTCTCAGTGGAATATTGAAGATCATATTAATCCTAAATGTGAGGAAAACTACTTTGTTGATGTACTTACTCTTTAAAAAAATAAATTCATTGATATTTTTTTTCCTAACAGTGCCCAACATTAGTCTCTCCGTGCTGAAGCCACACTTTCTGGAGATTCTAATTGAGTCCCATATAGTGATGTTAAGAGTACGGACAGCACATTCTCAGATACATACAATTTAAAGAAATAAATAAACAAACCAACATCTTTTTTTATCCAGGGAAACAGTGGTTTAAAGCCGAAAGACAATGAGATGAACTCCAAGCCTTGGCACTGGCCCATCAACTATCAGGTACACCTTCTATTGACACATAACTATATCGCAATATTAACTGCATATTTCCTCTGTTAGGGGTTAAGATTTTCTGGCGTGAACAACACAGATTACCGCGTGTACCTGCTGGGAAACCCCGTATGTGTTTAAAGTGTCAGAAGTATTCGTTTCATGAGCCAAAGCTGTTGTAATGTGATATCGTCTCACAGGTGGTCTGGTGGATTAACCTGGTCAGTTTGGCGCTCTATCTGTTAATGACTGCTGTCGCCTCCGTAACGGTACAAAGAGGCTTTTCATTGGGCGCAAAAAGAATAGGTACACGTTGTAATAGTGGCTCCGTTACAGTTCTGTGCTGTGATAATTAAAGTAACGCAATATGTTGTGTTTCAGAGCATCTCCGTGTGCTCAGACGTGGGGGAGGGCTGCTGCTTTTCGGCTGGCTGCTGCACTATGCACCTTTCTACGCGATGGGCCGTGTGCTCTATTACCATCATTACTTCCCTGCCATGCTCTTTAGCAGCATGTTAACAGGTAATTAAGACTTTGAGTTTGAGTTTAGTTTATTTCCAAAAGGGGACAGTGCAATTTCATAAAACACATGAATAAAACATGAGTAAAACAGCCAGAATTAGCCAAAGAGGCTATTTTTCATCTGTAGTCCCCCGGCCATGATGTCAAAATGGCAATAAAACGGACAAAAACAGACATTGTTAATAAAACACAACATCAACACAAAATATAATACAATATTTACAAAAATGTACAGTGAGCGTGTTAACGTGGGCGCGTGCATCCTGTTGTAAATGGGATCACGAGCAAGTTTTGTATTTGAAATCCACAAGGACAGTGACTCGCTGTGATACTATCAAGGTTTAAACTCGATTTTTGATTTGTGCAAAGGCGTAACATAAAGAGGCTACTTTTCTACTAAAATTACCCAATGAAGGAAGGAATATTCTTGTATTTTAATAGATGTGTTTTTCATAATAGTGCTTTCTTGATGTTTGCTCACTGAAACGAATCGAAGAGGAATTTGCAAATTGATTTATAGTTAAAATTGTCATGGCTACACAGTTGGAATATTTTTAAATTACAAAACATTATTTTCACCACGTCGATGTAATCCCTCATTTGTCCAGGTGTGATTCATCGTAGAAAGGGTTTCAGGGGTTGTCATCCGGACGCTGTTTAAAGATTGAGACGTTTTGACTTTTATCCAAAAGTCATTGTCAATCAGAGAGCTGGTCTGGGAACTCAGGCTTATATGCTACTCTAAGTCGTGAGAGTTCTGCCCACAGGGAGGAGTCACTGAACGCCTGCCTACGTTTGGAAAATTGTTTGTTTATCACCTGAGACTCGATAAGTGGTCTGCTTTTGTTAGTTTAATAGTTGGCCCTGCCAGTTTCACCTGTGGCTCAGGTCTATTATTGTCTTAGATCTATTGTTATTGAGGGAGCAACAGCCAGCGATCAATAGAACAATAGATCTAAGACAATAATAGACCTTAGCCACAGGTGAAACTGGGCAGGGCCAACAATTTTCCAAACGTAGGCAGGTGTTCAGTGACTCCTCCCTAGAGGCAGGACTCTCACTACTTAGAGCAGCATATAAGCCTGAGTTCCCAGACCAGCTCTCTGATTGATGTTTCACCAGCTCTCTGATTGACAATGACTTTTGGATAAAAGTCGAAACGTCTCGATCTTCAAACAGCGTCCGGATGAAAACCCCTGAAACCCTTTCTACGATAATTCAGAAATCGAATAATTGTTAACTGGTCATTGCATACGTTCCAAAATATGCCATGAGCCGAGAAAAGAGGTTTTATGATACAAATTAAGCCCCAAATGCATGAAAACGAAGTGGAAAATGTGTAAATCCAGTGTATTTGATGAAAACGCTCTTGTACTCCACCAGGATCCTCAAACGGCTTCACTTCAATTTGTAAAAATCTTTGCGTCGTGTCACTTTTGCGTCTTAAACATCAGTTAATCACTGGACTAATCGATTAGCAAAACTGATGGTTAGGTGCAGCCCTAGAGTTGTGTTCACACTTGTCCCGGTCCCAGTTTAATCCTGATGAAGGCTTGGTTTGATCCAGTTCTAGGTCTGGTTTAGTTCTGATCTTGTCCATGTTTAGTCCATATTTTGTCTAGATTGAATGTGTGACTGCGCCGATAAAACCTAAAATGTCATACTTTTACACATTCAGTTTGTTGTGTTGAGAACGTCTTGTGTTTTTACAGGAATTACCTTAGACATTTGGTTCAAAAGCACAGATCTCCTCTTCCGCACACCTTACTCAGACTGGCTACAGAACATTGGTCAGATAGTCCTTCTGCTAAGTATTGTTTACAGGTAAGCATTTAAGCTCTCTAGAATTTGATGATCTCATAATGAAAAGACGTTTTGCTAGTTTTGGTTTGATGTGGACAGACCTATTAATTAGAGATATGAACCAGGTCAATAAATCTGCAATCTAACAGTTAAAGTGCGTATGACCGGTTTTTATGATTTTCTACTTTTGACTTTATTTGGTGGGATAAAACCTGTTGAGAATATAAATGATAGTTTTACACAAATCAGGTGTCGGTTTGTGAAGAAAAGTTGAAAAATATGTTGAACTTTACAGGAAAGAGAGCAGAGTTCCAAAACATGATGACATCACACTAGGGAGACACACCAGGGACAATTTACAACCAACAAACACATTTTTCTGATCCTTCAAACATTAATTCATCAAAATAAAGGCGTTCCTATGTGTTTTTATTTGTCAAATAATAATTTCTGTGACATTTGAGGAGTTTTCACCCAGTGTACAACATGGTTTCTAGGCAACAGTTACAGAATTCCCCAGTGTGATGTCATGATTTACAACCAGGAAGTCAAAATTTAAACCTAAAAAACTGCCAAACTGGGATAAAAATTGTTTTATTTCTATTAGAATCTTGAATATAATTATCTTAACTGTGTCTTAGTAAAATGAGTACTTCAACCTGTCAGAGGCACTTTAAACAGCCAATTTAACTCAAGAATTCCCACCTGCTCCAGCTTAATTTTAAACTATACGGATTGTAGAATGTTGCGATGTCTATCAAACGCAAAATAAAAAACTGTAACAAACACTTTCTTTGTCTTTGATAGTTTTTACCTGTTCCACCCGCTCTCGTATGGCATGACCGGCCCGCTTGCACACAACCTAAAGAGTCACATGGCTGGTCTGAAGTGGATGGACTCTTGGGAGTTCTAGCCGGACTTTTGTCATGATTCAAACTGTCTTAGGATCCGTAGTTCTCAAAGTATGTCATTGTCCAATTTTACTTTGCTACTTTGTCCAACTTTGTTTACTTTTAATAATTATCAGTGCAATAGAAAACAATAATTTGGGAGATTTTAGACGTGTTACTGTATGTTATTTGTTTCCTTCAATTGTATTGCAAAAGACAAGAACTATACCATAGTAGTTATCGCAAGTGCCTAAATGCGAAAGACTGAAACTGTTGGAAGTGTTTAATGAGCTAGAACAACTAAAAATGTGATTATCATGTCTTTGTCTGGTGATTACTTTATTTGTCCGTGTGTCATCAGTGTTTTATGGGTTAAGCGTGAAAGTGTAGCTAAAATAATAATAATAATAAAACATATTCTTCTATTTTCCTGGACGTGTATTGTATCAGTTCCTGTTTTTCTGTTCTTGCATTTTAAAATCGTTTTAAAAATTGTAGATATTGACGAAAACACTGGCTAAACAACTACTGAACCTTTTTGTGTTGTTGCGGCTGCCATCTGGTGGTAATATCGGAAAATGCACTCGTAGTGAGAAGCTCCGCTCTGATTGGTCATCTCCGGTCACGTGTTTATTGTGAAGATGGCGTCTCCAAATGGAGGTAAATTCTAATTCCTTACTCTGCTACGCTGTGGATAAAATGTTGTTTTAAGATATTCAATGACATCCAATGCACGGGTACAGTCTTGTTTCAATCATGTACCAACCAAGGTCAAACCACAGCGCGTTACTTTGACTTAAACGTGGCTTTCCGGTGGCTAAAGGTCTCACTCGCCTGAATGTTTTGTCGAAGCACAACACAGGACGATCGTACAGCCTCACCCTTGCTCTAAATGCAGATTTTCTACGTAATCTCGCCAAAAGACAATCTAACAGTTATATAGAAGTGTTTCAACAAAAGTGTTATTCGCGTTAATGTGCCTCGTTGACAAGTTGCACAGTAAATTGATTGATCTCTTCTGTGGGCAACTGTTGTAATAACTGCGTAATGTATTGTACGTGTTGTGCCAAGAGCTTTGGTGTATTTGTTTTTACTGCACAGTTTATTCTGAATAGGACTTCAACTGCTTTTGGAGTTGTGTACGGATAAACCCAGGGCCTGCTAAAGTGGCTTCCAGGAACCCTAAGTCTTAATTTATGCAGTTGGCCTTTGATCAAAGTGAAAATGAATGCTAAACTTCACACTTTTACATTATATTAAAGGTGCACTCTGTAGGTTTTCTGTTTGGGTGTCCAGAACTTGCTTGTTTCCATGGAGATGTTACTGCTTTGCCCGGAATGTGGCTCAGTGTAAGTACTTTTATTGGAAAAATAAAAAGAAAGGTACCCTATATACAGCTTTTAAAAGCAAGCATACATACGTTCATACTAGGGATGGGACAATAAACCATAATATCGTTTATCGTGATAAAAAGAGAAGACAATAATCGTTTGTGCTACATTTTGTGTAATAATCGTGATAACAACAAAGATCAAAATCGCCATTTTGTCACCAGATTGTGCAGAAAAAAAGCAACTTATCCATTATGTTCCCTTTTAGACAATGCAGATACCTAAGCATACATGAATACAATTTCCTGTAAATGATTAAATGTGCTGTATTATGCTGAACTGGACTTTGCGGTGGTGACACCCATGAAGGGTTCCCAACTGAGGCACAGAAATCTTACTTGTGTTGTTTTTAACAGTAAGGTGCCAAAAAATAGTTTCAAAAAACGGAATAATGTAGAATATAAAACATTCACGGTAGGGTTGCAGTCGACTAAATAAATTCTTGGTCGACTAAAGACACGCCCTGTCGATTTAAAAAGGTGTGTGGCAAAACTATATATGTATTTGACCCAAACTACTCACAAAACTAAGACTGTTTATACAGAAAAGTACTAGGAAACAGCATATTTCTATGTAAAAAGGCTTAAATTAAACGCGTAATTCACACCAAATCTTCAGATAACTCACTCCAACTCTTCTCCTTGATGCTGTTTTCCCATATAAATCCTTATTCTCTAAACAAATTCATCGTTTGTGCTACATTTTGTGTAATAATCGTGATAATCGCCAACAAAGATAATCGCCATTTTGTCACCAGATTGTGCAGAAAAAAATCAACTTATCCTTTATGTTCTCTTCTAGATAATTTTTGTTTTCACAGATTCACTGGAAGTTATTTATAATGAGAAAGTAATGTCTTTTTATGTCACATTTTCAAACTGTCAGCAATTTTAATAACAATCGTGATATTATCGTTAATCGCAATTATTTTGGCCGTGATAATCGTGACATAAAATTTCAATATCGTCCCGCGCCTACTTCATACTGTGTACAATTTTTCAAATAGTCAGCAATTTTTTCAATTTTTCAATTAGTCAACTAGTCAATTATTTCTTATTGCACATTGAGACTTTTTAAATACATTACTAACTAGGGTAGCAACGACTAATCAAATAATCGAAACTCTAAAAACTGATAATTGACTAATCGTTTAACTGAACTATACAGACTCTAAACACATGTCAAAAGACCTGGTATAACACAGACAGTGACAGTCTTACATCGAAATGTCAAAAAAGAATAGATTATTGCTGATCAATCAATAATATACAGTTAACTCATACATATTCTCAATCTAGAAGCCTTCACTCGCCATATTTAAACCTATTTGGCTGATAATGTATTTAAAAAGTTTAAATATACTATAGAAAAAATCATTTGAGTAGTCGACTCTTAGTATAATCCTTAGTGTCAGCACTAAATTGAAAGAATATTTATGAGTGACGTGTGTTATTGATGATGAAAATCAGAAGTTGTTTATTTTTTGATATTTGTGTTTAATAATGCAGCTGTTTTTGTTGTTTTTGTATTTGTGTTTTAGTGTATGTATAGTTAACTATTACAATTATCAAAATACTGCGACATAGAAGTGGCCCATATATCAGATTTGAGACATTTTAGAGCCACATGAACCATCTCGCACTCTGAGGACCTCAGGGACCGGCCTCCTGCTGGTGCCAGAGTCAGGACTAAACATGGACCGGCCTCCTGCTGGTGCCTAGAGTCAGGACTAAACATGGACCGGCCTCCTGCTGGTGCCTAGAGTCAGGACTAAACATGGACCGGCCTCCTGCTGGTGCCAGAGTCAGGACTAAACATGGACCGGCCTCCTGCTGGTGCCTAGAGTCAGGACTAAACATGGACCGGCCTCCTGCTGGTGCCAGAGTCAGGACTAAACATGGACCGGCCTCCTGCTGGTGCCCAGAGTCAGGACTAAACATGGACCGGCCTCCTGCTGGTGCCAGAGTCAGGACTAAACATGGACCGACCTCCTGCTGGTGCCAGAGTCAGGACTAAACATGGACCGGCCTCCTGCTGGTGCCAGAGTCAGGACTAAACATGGACCGCCCACAGCAGGTGGCCAGAGTCAGGACTAAACATGGACCGCCTCCTGCTGGTGCCAGAGTCAGGACTAAACATGGACCGGCCTCCTGCTGGTGCCACAGTCAGGACTAAACATGGACCGCCTCCTGCTGGTGCCAGAATCAGGACTAAACATGGACGGGCCTCCTGCTGGTGCCAGAGTCAGGACTAAACATGGACGGGCCTCCTGCTGGTGCCTAGAGTCAGGACTAAACATGGACCGGCCTCCTGCTGGTGCCAGAGTCAGGACTAAACATGGACGGGCCTCCTGCTGGTGCCTAGAGTCAGGACTAAACATGGACCGGCCTCCTGCTGGTGCCAGAGTCAGGACTAAACATGGACGGGCCTCCTGCTGGTGCCAGAGTCAGGACTAAACATGGACCGGCCTCCTGCTGGTGCCCAGAGTCAGGACTAAACATGGACCGGCCTCCTGCTGGTGCCAGAGTCAGGACTAAACATGGACCGGCCTCCTGCTGGTGCCAGAGTCAGGACTAAACATGGACCGGCCTCCTGCTGGTGCCTAGAGTCAGGACTAAACATGGACCGGCCTCCTGCTGGTGCCAGAGTCAGGACTAAACATGGACCGGCCTCCTGCTGGTGCCAGAGTCAGGACTAAACATGGACCGGCCTCCTGCAGGTGCCCAGAGTCAGGACTAAACATGGGGAATCAGCATTTCAGTTTTTTGCAGCTAAAATCTGGAACAGTCTCCCTGAAGATGTGAGACAGGCCTCACTCTGACAATGTTTAAATCCAGGCTAAAAACAGTTCTGTTTAGATGTGCAAACGACTGAAAGATCTATCTGCACTCTTCTCTTTTAAAGCGCTTTATTTTAAAATGATTCTGTGTGTTTGTGTTTTGTAATTTTAATGCAACTTTTCCTGTTATGTAAAGCACTTTGAATTACCTTGTGTATGAATTGTGCTCTACAAATAAACTTGCCTTGTCTAGATGATATCATGAATGTCATTTTGAAGATTCACACTGTTATTGTTTAACCGTGCCACAAATAGAGCTGATTAAAAGGGGCTTATTCTGCACTTTTGTGATTAATTTCACCAACATTTCACATGTGTATGATAATGAAATATGTTAATATAATATGTTTAACGACATGTTTTAACACATTTCTGTTTGACTGACATGATATCGTCTGAATGCCGTTTCTGGGACACTCTACACTTGAGATATTCCTGTTTGTCTTTGTCCTTTTTTTTGCTCCAATTACTTTTCATAGTCGGCTCATCAAGATTAGTCGATTAATTGGTGCAGCCCTATTTGACTCTCCACAGATCTTATTTGTAACTTCCCTACAAAGTAATAAGAGCTCCATGGAGACAAGGTGGTGGACCCTTCAGAATAAAAGTTACATGGTGCACCTTTATGTGCTCATATTGCAGTACACACAAGACTTAAAGGGCGTATGACAGGTTTTCATGATTTTCTAATTTTGACTTTATTTGGTGTATTAATACCAGTTGTACATATGCATTTTAGTTTTACAACAATTAAGCAGCCGTTTGTGGAGAAAAGTTGAAAAATATGTTGAAAATTACAGGAAGTAAACAGACTGATGACATCACGCTGGGGAGACAAAGTTTAAGCATAATTGACACAAAAACAAACTACTTTTTTTATTCTTTAAACATTGATTCAACAAAATAAAGGCGGTCGCATGTATTTTTATTTGTAAAATTAAAAAATCACTGAATCAGTTTGGCCCCATGTACAGGATGGTTGCTATGGTAATTTCCTACTGTGATGTCATCATTTACAACCAGGAAGTAAACAAAAAAAACAAAAAAAACAAATGCTAAACTGTGATAAAATTCATGAAGTATTTTAACAAAATTTGAAATCTATTGATGTCAACTGCATTCTTGTGAAGTGAGTCGTCGAACCTGTCAGGCGCACTTTAACATCTGGAACGCCTGATCCATCTTTGTCTCTGCAGGTGACGACTTTGAGAGTTCTCTGCTGAGTTTTGAGAAGCTGGACAGAGCGTCACCAGACCTTTGGCCCGAGCAATGTATGTAGATTGCTTCAATATTTTCTTTATTTGTAATTTAATGTGTCTTATAACACAGTGTTTCCCAACCAGGGGTACGGGGACCCCAGGGGGTGCTTGAGGAGTTACTAGGGGGTACTTGAATGTACCTGTACATCACACAACTGTAAAAATGTGTGATTAGTTGTAAATTTAGCATCTCTTCGGAGTATCTTGGACCATAAATATAATTAAAACAATACATATAATAGTAATAACTGACTATATTCTACCAGTAAACCCGTTTATTTGCCTGAAACTCAAATTAAGGGGTACTCTGAGTGTGAAAAAAAACTTAGGGGGTACTCGAGACAAAAAAGGTTGGGAACCACTGTTATAACGGACGTAATCTATTGTTGCAGTACCTGGAGTTGTTGAATTTGCCGCTTCCTGTAAAAATGTGAGTCAGGTTTACTTGTACACTTTATTACTTGGATATTATATTGTTTTATTATCTGGACAGTGGGTTATGTGTTGATAAATACTGTTTTATTCCATAGTCTATTACGAATTCACCGCCAAAGTGGATGGCAGAACTGGCCACTGAAGACATTGAAATGTTAAAAGGTATAATGGCAAGCATTGTTTTTGAAAATGAGTGATTTTTGTTAAATTTGGATTAGTGTTTTCCTTCTACTATCCTCCTTATGACCTTCTATGTTTGTGTGTAGAACTGGGCAGTCTGACCACGGCTAATTTGATGGAAAAGGTCAAAGGACTACAGAATCTTGCCTACCAGTTGGGTTTAGAAGAATGTAAGTAAAAACACAATCAGTTCATTCATAGTGTATCTTAACTAGATTAGGACAATTTAAACACATTTCAGACTTTTGATAAAGAGATAAGACACTTTGCATATTAAAATAGATTGACCACAAATGTATTTTTTTTTTGCAATTAACTATTTTTATTCAGCTCTTTGTATCAAATCTTACATCTGTGCCATTTTTGATACCAGACAGACAAATAACAGAATACAAACAAACAAACAAGAAATAATACAGATTACAACTTAATAATTGAAACATTTTTTTGAAATCAATTTAAATTAAAATGACCATAAAAAATAAACAACTCAATTATAATAGCAAAAAAAACCAACAAACATACAAGTATGAAAATAATAATGAATAAAATCAAAAAATGGACAAAACACTCGACAAGACAACATAAAATAAGACAAGACAAAATTGGACAATACGAACCAATTCAACAAAGACCACAAATGTATTAATCCATGGCTACCACTAGATGGAGCCCATGCTCGTGAAAAAATCAAGGGGAAACAAAACGTCCTGTTCTTTAATGTGCTGCAGTTGAGGGCCTGTTGTATTCTTGAAAGGAAGAAATGACTCTGTATTTGTTAAACCCCTTTGTTCCATTGTCCCCGAAATAAATTTGATTTGTTGAAAATCAGGTTGAACTTCAAAAGGTAGGAATCAAGGACAGAGTCGCCTAAACAAGAGCTCAAGCATTTGATGGATGTCAAATCTAGTTTTTAATCCATTCCCCACTGCCTCCATTGTCATAATCCTGCTGGAGTGTGGATTAGCGAGGTGCAGCTAAGTGCTCTGATTTCCCTAAGAGTAAAAACAGGGATGTAGTTTTCTAGAGTTGTTGGATTGTCGCACTTCTATTGCTCAAATAATGTACAAATAAGATGAAATGTAACCTTTCCCTGCTTTAAGTGTGCAAAGCGTGAATGAATTGGTCGAGTGATGCTCTTTTGCCCTTCTCGTCTGATAAGCAGGTGGATTTAATTCATTGCATAAGATAATTTAGTTAGTGACTAATCTGTGAATATTGCTTGTCCAGCAAAATGCAGTAATGTATTGATGGACAGTTCTGTACAGGTTTTAGGTGTGAACAATGCAGTTACCTAAGCATACATGAATACAATTTCCTGTAAATGATTAAATGTGCTGTATTATGCTAAACTGGACTTAACGGTGGTGACACCCATGAAGGGTTCCCAACTGAGGCACAGAAATCTTACTTGTGTTGTTTTTAACAGTAAGGTGCCAAAAAATAGTTTCAAAAAATGGAATAATGTAGAATATAAAACATTCACGGTAGGGTTGCAGTCGACTAAATAAATTCTTGGTCGACTAAAGACACGCCCTGTCGATTTAAAAAGGTGTGTGGCAAAACTATATATGTATTTGACCCAAACCACTCACAAAACTAAGACTGTTTATACAGAAAAGTACTAGGAAACAGCATATTTCTAAAAAAAAAGGCATAAATTAAACGCGTAATTCACTCCAAATCTTCAGATAACTCACTCCAACTCTTCTCCTTGATGCTGTTTTCCCATATAAATCCTTATTCTCTAAACAAATTCATTAGTCGACTATGAAGCTGCACGATTTAACCAGTGTTAAACCAGTGTTGCGATTTCAGTCAGATTTGCAATTTAATCGTGGGATTCTGTTCAAAGTTCGAAATTTAAACACATCCAGGAGAATTGACAAAAGACTGACATATGAACTGACAAACTAAGAAAAGAATCACGTGTTTCAACCGTGTTTTTGTCGCTTTGAGCCGCTTTTTGTTGCGTTTAGTTGCGTTTTTGTGGCTTTTTTCTCAATTGTTTCAGAATATGTTTTAACAAATCTAAACTACAGCGTTAGCCGTTTTTATTCAGAACGATACAGGACATTCTGTTTGTGGAAGAAATGATCACACTTCAAAAATTGCTGTCTTTTCGATTTGCTTATTGCATCCATTCAAATTGCAATTTTGATTCTATTTTGATTAATTGTGCAGCCCTAATCAACTAATAAAAATGTTGGTTCACCTAGACACATTGACCGATCGATCGACTGAAGACATGCAGCTCTCACACATCATTTTTTACAAGCAAAAGGCGCATTTTGAAAACTTTGAATTCAGTACATTTACAGTTGTGAGATAAAACCAGTGCCTTGGCTGAGGTTGAGGATTTCTAAAAACTTGAGGTGATGATCAAAAATATAGACGTTATTGTGCTTCTTATGTCTGTCTGTCTTAAACATAGAGCTGGGCGATATGACAAAAAATGATTATCATGATTTATTTGGGGCCAGATCATGATTTCGATTCATGTTCACTCTGTATTTTTCTATAGCTTTTAATATAATAATCGAATTGTGAGTTTTATGACCAGTGCGATTAGATTTGCGATTTATGTCTGAATAATAGGATTCTGTTTTGTTGCTTTTTAGTTTTTGTCACGTTCAGTTGTGTTTGTCATTTAAATGAGTCTTTGTCATTTTTTGTCAGGTTTTTTTCACGTTTGTGTCGCTCTTGAGTTGTGTTTCTTGTTTGCAGGCGCATTTTGGTTGCTTTTGAGCGCATTTTTATCGCTTTTGGTCGCGCTTTTTTGCTTTCTGTGTCGATTTTGTTGAATTGTACAGCCCTTGTCTATGAGGTGAATAAAGTCATCTGCTCAGAAACTACAGAGGCTAAACAACAGGAGAAATAGTAACAGACAGCAGCATTAAAGACAGAAAAACAATGAATCACGATACGTCGATTTCACACGTCGTAGGGACGAGCTCACAATTCGATTTTTATCACCGTATCGCCCAGCCCTACTTAAACATGTCCGGATATCGATATTAGGATATTCCAAAAGATATTGAGACATTCATTTTACTTAATATTGCCCACTCCTAAGAACAAAATTGTACTTTATTTTTAGCCTTTTAATGGTACTTTTCTTTTTCCATCAACTCTACAACCTCAGTCTTCCTCACAGACCTGCCTCACTCTTGCTCCTCTCCCAGCCCTTGTCATCTGGAGGTGTGCTGTCATAGCTGGAGCTCAGTGGCTTGGCAGTCCGGTCATGTCCCCTCGGCGGTGGGACACAATGATGGTTATTACAGGTGCTGGAGGAGCTGTGTAATGGGTGCCTGTTTAATGCTCTCTGGTTTAATTTTCCCTCTTTTCCCGGCTGTCAGGGGAGGCCTTGTAAATCTCAGCTACTTTTTCATCATGTTTGTGCACTCTTCCCCAGGCGCCATAAACGGGCCCTGCAGAGGTGCGGCACAGGGGGGGATACAAACACGTTTTATGACCCCTCCCCCTCCAACATGTTGACCATTAAAGAGCAGGCCGCTTAATGGGCACGGCACAATCAAGCAGTGAAACCTCATCCCTGCTCCAGCAGTTACAACAGGATACCTACCATAGCAAACAACTGCATTACGTTTTGTTGGCTGAATGACGGTGTACTTGGATATAGAATAATTGTACATGTCACACTGTCAGGGGGTGGGAATCAAGTGTTCAATTCGATTTGCAATCAGTGTTTTCAAGTCAGGATTTAGTTCACACAGCATTAACATTTGATTTAAATATTTACCTCTTAAACTAATAGAAGTCTCCCCTTCATTTCAGAACATGTTTGTAGACGTCTAACAGCTTTATACAGCTTTTTTGCAAATATGTCACTTACATAACTGCAGACTTTGCAATCAGATAATAGCAATTTCAATGGCGATTTCAATTGTATTGGCTTGGTCAGGACTACCGTAGCTATTGTGGCGCTTGTCCCCAGCAGACACAGCTTGGGTCACATGGTAACCAGCCCTGCATGAAGTCCGCTTTCTTCCATATTGGGAAAAAAACGACAGTCCCATAGAGCAGCGTTTCCCAACCAGGGGTACGGGGACCCCTTGGGGTACGTGAGCAATTACCAGGGGGTACTTGAAATGGTTTCAGGTTTTAAAAGAAGATGAAATGTACTTTTATCTGAATAAAAAAGTATCATTAGTTGTAAATTTAGAATATTTTTTGAAATATCTTGGACCATAAATACAATTAAAACTAAAAATATAATGGCAATAATTACAATATGTAACTAGTAAACCCATTTATTTGTCTGAAACTCAAATTAAGGGGTACGCCGAGCATGAGACAAAGTTTAGGGGGTACTTGAGACAAAAAAGGTTGGGAACCACTGCCATAGAGCATGCAACCTGTGGCATTTTGACATTTCAACAGATACTTTCTGCCTATAACCACTTTATAGAGCCTTGACAGGGTTAATAATACCTAATAAGATCATTTGTATTGGATACATTTACCACAGGCTTCTCTGACATACCCCTCTGACATTATTTGCAAGAATTGAGTCCCATCGCCAAAATACAATTCCCTCTTCCATATACACTTTTACTAATGTTTTAACCCATGGTGGGCACATATTATACATAAAATGGTACGAGGGTAGAAGCAGAAAGGTCTTAATTTCTGTCATGGGTAATCATTGAACCCAGTATATTAGCTGTTTACTTATTATGATTTTAGAATGATGCCATTATTTTAGTGACAAGCTTCGTCCTTACAGTTTATTCATCCACTAGCTCTGCACATACATAATCAGACTGAGAAAACAAGAGAGTTGTTGCCTTTTACAAGTAATTTAAGTTATACAGTGTCTTCTGCAAACAAAATCTTTCGATTTTCGTTTTATTATTATGACTAAAAACCTGCTGACACTGTAGTTTAGTCGTTTACAACAGTGTTTCCCAACCAGGGGTACGGGGACCCCAGGGGGTGCGTGAGCAATTACCAGGGGGTACGTGGAATGGTTTCAGGTTTTAAAAGAAGATGAAATGTACTTTTATCTGAATTAAAAAGCGTTGTTAGTTGTAAATTTAGCATAATTTTGGAGTATCTTGGACCATGTAGAAAAGAAAAATGTAGAGATAACGGTAATAATTGACAATATGTGACTATTTAACCCATTTATTTGCCTGAAGCTCAAGTGAAGGGGTACTCTGTGTGTGAGATAAAACTTAGGGGGTACTCGAGACAGAAAAGGTTGGGAACCACTGGTTTACAATTATGTTCTGAAATGTGTTTGATTCAGATTAGTTTCGCAGTTCATATTTCAGTCTTCTCCTAAAAGTAGAATTTCCTGGTAATGTTTAATTCATTATTTTAAAACATAAATCACAATTCTAACACTTTGTACAAACTAATTCAGAAGCCACAAAACCACCAGATTAACAATCGTCTTATCGGCCTGTAGAATGTTGTCATGTCATCCCAACCCCGGCTTTAAACGGATCTCTGTGATGATGGCTGTGTGACGCTGGCCTGTTGTAGTCCCCCCGGGGCCCGACGCGTGCCTCTTGTTGGGGCCCCAGCTGTTACCCCGTCCCGTGATGAATGCCCCTGTCGCGGGCCGCTGAGCTGGGGCATCAAGCCTCCGGTCCCCGCGGAGCAGAGCGGGCTGATAAGTGCTGTTATTGAAGGTAATTGAAAGCTGAGTGTTCCTCTGGGATGCTCTGTAGGGCCCCGGCTGCTGGGAACATGTTGATTGTGCTCTATCACACACGAGGACTCAAGGCTAGGGGCCAATATTTAACACTTGCACTGCGATGACATGTTAGTAATTAGGAGAGCTGCTGACTCGGCTGCTGCAACACTCGCAAAAAATATGTGGAGCGGATACGTCAAAGTCATTGTGGGGTTCGCTTTGTTACTGTCTTTTTAGTTTTCAAATTGATTTTCTTGCTAATTACGTGTTTCTGAAGTGACATTTTGTTGATTAAATGAAGAGATATCTTTAATATTTAGCAAACAGTGTACTACAAATAATAATAATTCAATTGTATACAGCAGAATGTAAAAACAAATATCATTGTAATAGTTGTTTTGGAGATATGCAAAATTAGAATATTATCTTATAATAAAAATATGTCTAGTTTGGTGTATAAATTGCACATTGCAGCCAACTGTACATTCTGTATATAGTCTTAGTCTATTTTATTCTTAATTTTGTGCATGCCTTTTTATATATTTTTTATATTTTATTCATTGCTTTATGTTGCACCTACGCCGAAGCAAGTTCCTGTTTGTGAATTTCACTGACAATGGCAATAAACGGTTTTCTGATTCTGATTCTAAAGGATAAAAGAGTATAAAGTGATGTTTCTGCATTTTGTGGCTATGTATGGTCCATTCATGTTTTGTGCTAGTTTTGAACCTTGAAGACATTTACAGGCACATTCCTGATGTATTGTGAAATTAACGTCTGAATTATATGCAAAAAAAAAAAAATAATAATCCACCCCTTATATTTCTTATGCTTGGGTGCCATTTGTAAAGTATTTTCTCTATTTTATGTGATTGGTTGTGATATGTGCAAGTTCAATTATAGTATGGATGCCGATGAATTGTGGATAGTCCCACAGAGAAATGATCTCAATATGTGTAGAAAATGTTGGAATATTTTAATATAAATTGCAATAATAAATGTTCTCAGTCTTCACATTTCAGCAAAAACCCATTTGATTAAAAGGGAAGCTTAAAGCTGACTTATTTTTCTAAACTTCTAAATTTTCTGTTTTCATCCAAAGAGTATGTTGTAAAAGCAGGATCTGAATGAGAATTGGTTTATTGCCATTGTCTAAATTCATAAACGCAGCACTTAATGACAAAATGACCACTGTGTGTATTTTATTTCTTGTGAACCAGGAAGTAAGAGCTGAAAGCAATGCTCTGATTGGCTGCGCTTCGGTGGTCCACCCCAGCTTCACTTCACTTGAAAAAGCTGTTTTAAAGCTTTGCCTGAAAAGTTATGCATGTGAATCCTAAGGGTTTGTGCGCAATAGGGACAAGTTAGAGTTGGATAGTTTAGTGGTTTGAAAGTTTTGTTTAGTTGTAAAATAAACCATTTCATAAAAACACACAAGTAGCAATTGTTAAAGCTCTTTCCGTACCATCTTTCTATATAATTGATATTCACAGCAGCGTGTGGCTCTAACCTAAGTCTGCTGCTTAGGCCCTAGCATGAGACGTTCTACTTTAATATATAAAGCAATTCTTTACTTTCATAGTACGTTGATGTGGCAATTAGTCATGGGACGATATTGAAATTTTATGTCACGATTATCACGGCCAAAATAATTGCGATTAACGATAATATCACGATAGTTATTAAAAATAGCAGAAAGTTTGAAAATGTGACATTATAAATCAATTCTGACATATTTGTACTTTATTATAAGTGAAAACAAAAACGATCTAGAGTCGAGCATAATGCGTAAGTTGCTTTTTTCTGCACAATCTGGTGATAAAATGGCGATTATCTTTGTTGGCGATTATCACGATTAAACAAAATGTAGCACAAACGATTATTGTGTTCCCTTTTTATCACGATAAACGATATTATTGTTTATTGTCCCATCCCTAGTGGCAATTTAGATGTGTCACACGTGTCAGAGTGTCCATGGTGTGAATCCCCAATCTTCCTTTGTAGTGTCTTGGCTGATGTGTGGCCATAGTCTCCATAGTCTGTTGCATCTGATTCTGCTAAAACTGACACACCGCATGTATGACTGACAGAAGATCTAGCATTTAGAGCCTGAGAGAGACGTGTTCTCCAGTGCACCACCTGTTGTGTCCCTCCACACCAGTGTATCCCCACGCTGACCCTGTTGCATGTGCCTGTGAAGGTGAGCCTGAAGGTCGCCCGGGCCTGACAGCTCCTAATGGGCCCAGCGCTCGCCGCCTCCTCCCCTGCCCCGGGATCAATCTCCAGCCTATTAGAGCTGTGCCGATGCTGAATATGATTGCATTCAGCGCGCCCCACTGGTGCTAATGTGCCTCCATCAATCCATCAGGGCGGGCTGACCGGGAGGCGGGCGGTTATGAAGTGTCTGCGCTGACAGCCGCTGAATGAGGAACAGGGCAAGCGTCTTCACCAGAGCCAAGACACAGCCTCCTCTGTGTGTCCTCCCCACTAGCACCACCCCTCTCTGCCTCGCACCTTTTGCTTTTAGTCATAGCTCATTTCAATGACTTCTTCAGACTACTTCAGTGCTTTGGGAGCTACAATCACAGATACACTGAGATGCATTTGTGATACTGGCTTTGGTAAATCCTTCACAGTTGCATTCACATTTTTCTTAACATTTCATGGCACAGCAAACTTCCTCTGAGCATCTTCATATCTTAAACAGGGATCAGCGTTAAAGCAGACTGATATGAGGCAGCTTCAGCCCCACATACTCACACACACACACCATCCCTCAGTTCAGCCTGTCGCCTCCCTGAGCAGATCGGAAATGACACCTCATTTCCATAAAGGCATTAGGAATTCATTGGATTTTCTTTCCCAGCTAATCATAGCACGGGTGTAAAACCTTTTAGGCTTTTTAATGAATGATTTTTGACTGATTGCCTATTAATAAGGACACCTCTTGAACAGGCTTCAGCTGGGGCAGTGGGAGGGGCGCGCCTGTTTGTTTTGGTGTGTGCATGCGTGCGCGCGTCAGCCAGGCGAAAAGACGTGAGCGAGCGAGCGAGGGAGGGGCGGGCCTTCTCAGCTGGGACATAAAGAGGAAGCAGTGGCTCCCCGGGGAAATCACGGCTCGTGTCTGCATCTTAAATATCCCTGTGAAGTATCAATAAGTGGGTAATTGAATTTTGAACACAAACATGAGCGTCGGGTGTGGGCGCGGCGAGGCGGGGGGGTGTCACGTGGGAGGGGCCGTGTGCGCGCCGAAGCGTTTGTGTGTGTCATCTACCCTGAGTGTCTCTTTTGTCCCCCGAGATGAGGGCAGCGAAAGTGGATGTTAAACCCATTAAATAAAGCTTACAGGCAGTAATAGCCCGGCAGCATTCGGAGATGGCCAGCGCGGGTCAGATAAGTCCTCTTAACTCTTAATGAAAGTGAAGTGAGGCAGTCAGGGCTGGGGCCAGGACTCCAGTTAACCCCGCTGGTCATCTGTCTGCGCGGCTCATGGGGGCCCGGAGCTGCAGGACGCGTGCCATCGAGGAAAAAGGAGGAGGGAGGGAGGGTGAAGTGATGATTACACTCATTTTATACACAGGGGATTTGTGCTGGGGACTGGGCACTGACAATGACACCTGCATCACGTGCCATAAATGAGGGGAAAGTAAGATGTTACACTCGCGACGCCTGGGATTCGCCAAATGAAAATGATATGTCGTCGTGTCTACAGCCCATTCTGTGTGTTAGAGATGAGCTGCAGAAAACAATACAGGCTTTGAGGGTTAATGCTGTTGAAATGAGGCCACACTTAGATTAACCCATTTACTGCTTACAACTATTACCCAAATTATTTCTGTTTGTCCATGGCGCCTTACTGGTTTGATCGGTTAGTCCTACATGCTTAAGAATGTAGTTATGTTTAGGAGAAAGGCGGGCAATATGGCGAATAAAATAAAACACTTGGAACTAGATCACAATTGCGACTTTATTACGATTTATGTACACAACAAATTAAGTCGTCTGCTTCTTCTGAAAGTTCATTGTGATTGGTTAAATCCAGCTGTCACTCACTCAGGGCCGTACAGAGACAAACCAATTGTTGCGTTCACGTGGCATCACTTCATTCTTGAATCCCGATAGTTTAAAATTGAGTTTGAAACAGGTCAGAATCCTTAAATCTTAAATGCCAGTTTGTAGATTTGTCGACCTGCTTCATGGTTCGTATTTCTGGAATTACCACATCAAACAGAAACTGGCACAAAATTCAACGTCTTGTCTCTCCGCAAAAACAAACAAAAGTGAAATTATTTAGACACAAAGCCTCAGGAAGTGGTGTCAGTTTAAAGGACTTCAAGCCATGAGATTGGTATGACAAGTTTGTGGAGCCAATCCTTAGCTATTTTTGAGTTACACAGGCTCTGTTCTCCATCAGAATGTGAACACAAACTATAAGAGAAATGGTTGGAGAAAGAGCAGAACAGAAGATTTAACAGAACATTTCTTAATCATGATACGACAATAAGACCATATTGCCCGACCCCATTTGTATTGCTTCATTAGTTTTGTTTAGTTTAGTTTATTTGAATAGGGACAAGTCTGCTTCATGAGCTCATGTCACATACTACAACATTTTAGCCAAGGCTAATTCTCAATGTCCGTCCCCAGAAGGGCTTTTACAGAGAAAATACAGTACAATTAAAATACAGAGCGTTTAAAATACAGTACATTTAAAAAACAATACATACAACAGTGCAGATATTACAATATACACATTACAACTACATATGGTCACATGTCTGACCACTGATCAAATCATTTTTCAGTAAAAAGGACCAGGTCACCTCTCCCTTGAGTTCAGGGTAAACTGTTCCAGGCCTTAGTGCCTTGTACAGTGAAGACTGATTGTCCAAAAGTTGTTTTTCTCCTCTGGACCTGACAGTTCCCACTTTGAGCTCCTCTGGTTCTGGAGCCCACAGTCCTGAGAGGAACGACACTCTCACAAAGAACCCGAGGAGCTTGACCGTGTAAACATTTATGGATCAGCTTCAACTGTGACCATTTGATGTGATTATTGAAGGCCACATCACAATGATGGGACCTGATGGGTTTCTTATCTAATATTCTTATTGTTCTTTTGTAAATCATTTGGGTCTGGTCTCCATAATTGATTGTCACATACTTTTAACCAGTTCTACCTCTGCTCTGCCTCTTCCTTTCCATTTTCGTCAATTTGTTCTTTTTTATGGATTGATTTTAGGGCTGAATGTTTTTTATAATCACATATTATAATTGAGAAAGGTTTGCAGAAAATGCCTGTTGGATCTTAAAAGCAGACCCAGTGGAGAGAAGATAATTAGTTCTGTGCATAGGACATTATACCTGTGTCTCCTAGATAATTGCCGGTTTGTACTTTGCTAATTGCTAAAAGTGACATTACTGAGCGCTTTCACTTTTTGGGAATGTGCTGATTTGAGCCATTCCTTCAATAGCGTGCGTGTCCATTCTCCTTATCCCAAACCTGATTGTGTGAAATGGATTTCAATTAAGGCATAAGTGATGCTTATGTAGTGCGTGTCATGGTTGTATGTTTGCCTAAGGACATTATGCGTGACACTTTGACACACTGGAGCCTGGTTAAGGCGAAACGATAATTGGAGAGGAACAAATCAACACGGCAAGCGCACGGTCCAGCGAATCCATAAGGTGTCATTTAAAATGGATGGCCGTCGTAACAAGATGCTGATTAACTTAGTGCAAAATTAGTAATTGACCTTTCTAATCAACTAAACAAATCTCTAACTTCCTCTAATCAGTATTGATCTCTCGTGTTGTATGACGCAGCGTGTGTGTGTGTGCGTCTCGGGACTATTCGAGTGTGTAGGGATGTGCATTTGAAGCTTCCTGTCCCCATCTGGTAATGAATATCTGATCAAATCTATTAGCATTCATTTGCAAATCACGCACAGTATTGTAGTGAAATACAAAGTAGCCTATTGTCTGACTCGAAGATATCGTAGAGCTGTTTTGTTCATATCCATATTCATGCAACATCATTTTATTGATACAGGAAACCCTTCTAATTTATGTGTTTTGATTGGAACCTCCCTTTGTAAACAGATTGCGCTTTAATAGTCTTAGGGTGCGAGGTAGGAGGCTAAATGAAACCATAATTAATAAAACGCATATGGACAAAGGGTCTCGGGAGGGGCTCTGTTCTCCTTTTTAGAGAGAGGAGAGAAGGAGACGGCAAATGAGAACCGTGGCGCGTTTGAAATCAAGAAATATGAACTGCTTCCTTCTAATATTCTCGGGACAGCAGCCTTAAAGAAGTGGCATCACCAGACTGGGCTTGTGTGCTTTTTGTGCCAGTAATTGCTTTTCCCTGTCTAATTTGCAGGGAATCATTTCAGTCTACGTCTCCTCCCCTCTCCGCACATCCAGCCGTCTGCTTAATGACTTTGTTTGGGGTGATTCGAAGAGACAGCAAAGTTCAAAATGAATAGAGCCCAAATCAATTAGCAGCTTCTTTAGCGCGGCGGTGATGGGCGCACAGAGGTGACGAGCGTTATCATTGCACTGCGGGCAACTCATCAGGACGACTAGCTCCTCCCATTCATTAGATCAAGAGGGCTATAGGATGAGACAGAGATTAGACTTTATATATCCAGTTGTGGCGCCGTAGTGATGTCTCAATTCAACATTTTATTGATGTTTATTTGTGACAGAACAAAGAGCAACGTTGGTTTCAAATGCCACTGGTGCTTTGTCTTTTGACCAACTGCAGTGTTGTGATCGTTCTCACAGAACTTCTGAGATTTTTACAATGATTAATGACACAATGACTAAAAATAGTTCTACAACAAAACATTGTAAACAAAAAAAACCGCTATAATCATGTGCAATACTGTAACATGTGTCATTCACCTGTTATAATCATGTGCAATATAATTTAACTATTAATACACTTTTACCTCACTATAGTCACTTACTGTATATAACAATACACTTAAGCCACTTTATTTGACATTTTTACTATTTATTCCCAGACAGCCACCTACTGTAAATAAGAGTGTGCACTTTATACTTTATATTGTATTTTTATTACCATGTTTATTTATCCTATTTTTATTGCATGCGCCTATTTCATTCATTCCTGTTCTAAACTGTGTGTTGCAACATTAGAATTTCCCCATTGTGGGACAAATAAAGGATCTCTTATATCATCTTATCTTATCTTAAAACATTCTAAATTTACACAATTACCATACCTAGTGCTTAATGTCCCAGCCTCTCAAGGAGACAAACTAAAAGGGATGTTCAGAATTAATGTTTATTAGAAAAATAACGTAGTTAGCCTGTTAACATTGCAATCAATAATTTTTTACTCTTTTTATGAATGTAATTTCTTTCCTCATCTCATTTGGTGGGTCATAGTACTTTGAGCAGAAGGCAGTTCTCAGACGTTCACTGGACTGTTAGGGAGCACGGCTTTGTTGGATGTGCAGATGTTTCAATAAATGACTCTCAGTGTGACAGTGCAGATATTAAAAACATGCTCCGCATTTCTAAAGCCTTCAGCTCTGAGGCTCCAGCACCAAGCAGTGAGCAGGATTTAATTCAATTCATCACCACCTGTAAGTCGACTAAATGAAAACCAGTCTCTTTGTCAGAGTGTTGTCACAGTCCTAAAATGATACTATCATTTATAGGATGATATAGATTATTTATTTATGTATAATTTATTTTTTTCCAACACAAAACAATGAGTATAATCTAGTCTTAATACTAGTTTTAGTATAGAGTAGTATCGGGGACTGGGTGACAGCCTTTTACGCCGTGTGTTCTGTTGTTTTACAGCCAGAGAAATGACCCGGGGAAAGTTCCTCAACATCCTGGAGAGGCCCAAGAAGTGACAATCAACAGACCAAACTACTCCAGACAGACTCAAGATGTTTTTAGATTCTTCACATATTTTCAACGTCCACACTTTTAGTTTTACAACAAAAGAATAAAAGACCATCCATTTATTTGTTGGCTGTTTAAAATGTCATATTTATTTAAATGTATAAGTTAATTTTACATGAACAGTTGTTTCATAACATTTTAAAAATAAAGATGCTCTTTTATGTTGTTGTTCTTTGTGATTCTTGTAAAGTTATATTTTGTGCCTCTTTCCTTTGACTTTTCTCCCAGGATCTGTGCGCGCTCATGTGCACATGCACGGCTCTCCGGGCTCCGGGCCATGGGTCCCCTAATGAGCACAAGGCTGGGTCCCCTGCACAAAACATTGCGTAAAAATAATATTGTTCAAAGTTATCGCCCCTAATAAGAGATGACATAATTACTAGGACCATTTCTTTTCTAATTAGCACACTTTGCCTTTGTTGCGGTCAAGCAAAAGGAGAATTCGACAGGCGACAGGCATGCGAATGGGAAACAAAAAGAAAGCCGTCCGCTGTAATTAGTTAAGACAAAGCACTGGACTATTCCCAGTTTGAGATGTCGCTGGTCGCTCACTCCAACAGGTTACACTTCTCTACGGGCCCCTAATAAGCCCCTAATCATCCTCCCCTTTCCACGGGGCCCTGTGAGCCTGACACCGTGCGCCTCACGGACCTCGGATCACCTCCGGACACTTGGGTCCTTTTGTGTAGTCTGTGCAGTCTGTGCCCAACACTTCTGTTGAATATTGACCCAGTTCAATAGATACTGGGAACGGTTTTAATGAGAATGTTAGTTGTGTGTGACTCAGGGAGGCTAGGCTTAGGCCTATGGGCAGTAGGCTGTTCAATGAAGGTGTAGGTCAATCAATATTGAGTATTTTCAGTATTTTCATTTACCTTTTACAATCAATATTATGTCATTTACGCTTTGTTACGATGTTGGATTTCACCAAATGAAGTATTTGCTCTAATGTTGCTCTAATGTGTGGCGGGGTCCCCTGGCCACTTTTTGTCAGCAGTTTTTGTCTTTTATGAAACTTCGGAACTTGGACTGGGCCTACTGTCCCACGTACAACACCCAGATCACTCCGCACAGGAATGGGCCACAGGCTCAATATCAGGCAGATCATTTTTGAAGGAATCGGGATGTTCACGGTCCGGCGCAGGGTCGAGGCTGTGTCCTGTGTCCTGTGTCCTGTGTCCTGTGGCGCACTGCTGCATGTTCAACTGAAACCGTAACATTATATTTTTTCAAACTTGTAATGATACGCCTGTTTTGCGGGTTGTGGACGGTCTACACGTTAAGACTCACGTTAAAGTAGTAGAAACCGGCTTGAAAAGATATGACCTCACGTAGCTTCCGTTCGGACAAAATGTCAATCCGATGTGCCACCAGTTCTTAAATTAGCTGTCAATTAGTGCAAATTAATCAACTCCTCGCCTAATTAAGCAATGACGACAGGCAGCTACCAAACATGCCATTGTGTATGGTCAGGGGCCATGAGAAAGTGTCTGAGCGGGACGGGAGGGGCCCACATCACCCCAAGTGCACTGCACAAACTTCTCCTGCCTTCACTGCGCTGCTGTCATCCTCACAAGCTGGAGAGGGGAAACGATCTATGTTCCAAACTATTCGTTTCTTGAAGTAGCCTGTTTGACCATGTTTGAAATCCTTGTCAATCTTTGCCAATCTTTTTGTTTCAGAACAGAAGGGAACAAAAGTCACCTCACGCCCCCTATCGTCAACAGGCAAAGTTCATAAAAGCCACTTAAATTAGAATTTGCCTTTCAGTCCAGAAGCTGAAAGAGATGAAGCCAGTGAACAGAAATGTCCAACAGCTGTTTACGTTTTAATCTGCAGCCGTCTGATCTGCTGTCTTTGATGGCAACCCAATCTACACGAATGGCTGGACTAAATCTTTCCCTAATCTGCAGCCTTATTAGGCGCCTGTGCTGTGCATGCAAATCAACACGCGGCCATTTTGATGGGAGATGGATTAATAAGGAGCTATAGCAGGAGAGAGTGCTTCCAGAGAGAGGCCTCCTCACTCCGCGCTCCATGTGAATAAATGACTTGATCCCAGCAGGCTGATGTGTCATTAGCATATCCTAATAACACTCATTTCTTCATTAATACTATTCCACTAAATAGGTCCTAATTACTTTCTACTGGCCGCTCACTAATTGCTCCTACAATATTTTTCTCCTCAATCAAAAGCTCATTTCCCACAGTTTGATGTCAAATATCGGAGGCTGTCTCAAGTCCAGTTAGTGTTTGGCACCTGACCCAGGCCTTGGGCCCTGCAGTTTGACAGGTCCAGAAGCACCTCTTTATCTTGAACATTTTATAGGATGGATTTCAGCCGATTATTATTCTTATTATTCTTATTATTGTTATTATTCTTATTATTAGGCTGTTATTGTTGCTGTTATTTGACGCATCATTTGCTCATATTTAATCTTGGCTGGTGCTGGTGGGATTAGGCGCGCGCAGTGGCTTGTGGTCCAGCTGTCGTTTTGGGAGGGCCTTTGATTCGCGTGTGATGAGTTTCTCGGAGCATCTGGAGATCAATTATCAGCTCCTGTGTGAGCGCGTCTCGGCGCATGTTGTGCCACGTGTGGTCAAACTCAGGTCCTGCTGAGTTTCTAGTTCTGTCTGTAACAAACAGATCCGTGTGTTTTAACGTGATGCGGGTGATCCGTGTTAGTTGTTGTCTGTTCACACTGACTCTCTGCTGCTCTCGTGCCTTTGAGCTCATAACCATCCGTTCTTTGTCTCTCCTGCCCTCCGTGCTCAGTGCCTTCTGAAGCTGCAGTGCGCTGTAAATCCAGGCTTCTTTATCCAGTCAGATAGTGCTTGAGAGATTCTGATACCCCGCGTAGCCACAAGGCGTATAATAGCCTCCATCCATGATCCACAGGAATCCTGGATGCTCGCTGCTGATTGGCTGCGCGTCCTGCCTCTTGTTGGGATGGACCTGTTGGATAAAAGGAGCCTTTTCTAAAGGGCTCTTGTGTTAGGCGGAGGATCATGCACTGGGGACTAGCCTGTAAAAGCACATTATAGCAAACAGGCCTTTGACGCTTCGGACTCGACATGACGGGGAAAGCAGGCACTGTGCTCTCACAAACTTTAAACATTCCGGACAAGACCGCTGTGGGCGCGAGCCAGCCACCGAAGAGCAGCGGCGTTAACCCGCCCACAAGGTGCACGGGCTTCGGCATCCAAGAGATTCTGGGGCTCAACAAGGAGCCGTCCGTGGCCCCGCGAAGCCCCCTGCGCACGCTGCCGGCCGGGGCGCACCTGATCACCGCCAGATCGGTGCTGGGTCCCGCTGTGGGCGTGGGGATGGGACTGCTCGGCCCAGGAGCTCTCCCCTCGTTTTACAGCCAGCCCGCGTTTTTAGAGACGGTGCTGTCGGAGGCACAGGACGTTCACCTGCAGCCGCGGCACAGGACTCTAGGCCCCCTGGAGCAGAGCCACTCCGCCAGCTCAGGTTCAACACTCTCTGTTACACTCGGTTACACGCTTTATATGCGCCTGTTGGTCCATATTCAACCTAATAATGAGTAGCATTAGTTTTTTGTGTACTCTTAATTAGATTTGCCCGTTGCGTTTTGACCTTGCTTTTTGTTTAAATCTAGACTCAGAGGATCTGTCTTCCAACGAGCGCAGAGTCTCGAAGTCCTCAGTGAACCAGAGCAAAAAGCGTAAAAAGAGGCGACACCGGTGAGTTTGTATTTCACAAACAAAACACACACTATAGGCCTTTTCCTTTATTGAAACACAAAGCAATTCGATGAGCCCACTGCGTAAACGCTTTTAACACTTTAAAATGTTGGCCTTTCGTTTCTCAAAGAGCCAGCTGCTAACGCATTTATTTGGTTCCATTTTATTCTAGCTATTTTCTTTTTTGGTCACGGCACAATTGTCCTTTTAATATATATTTTAATATAGATTCCTATTATTATTATTATATATTATTATATCATACTGGACTAAAGCAGCATCGTGTTATTTTAGGATTTTACTGATAAACGATTTATGGTGCTGCTTGATAATATTCTCGTGCAAATGCTTACACACAAAAAATAGTTAATTAGCCTTGATAATTAGCCAATTACAATTGTTGTCTCAAATACCACAGGACGATATTTACGTCGTATCAGCTGGAGGAACTGGAAAAGGCCTTTAACGAAGCGCACTATCCAGATGTTTACGCACGAGAGATGCTGGCCATGAAGACGGAGCTGCCTGAAGACAGGATACAGGTAAAAGACATTCTTTACAAGCACGTCTAAAGTAGTTTCATTTACCTTTTACAATCGTTATTTAATGCGTACACGTTGGGTGCGGTTAAACTCGCTTTAAATGTAGGTTAATTAGCTTTACGCACAGTCGTCAGTGAATAAATGTTTAAAAAAAAATGACGAGGAAATGTTTTTTGTTGTTGTTGTGTATTGTAAATGTTAGAAATAGGTCTTATATTACAGGTTTCACTTTATTATTGACCAATTTAATTACCAGGGCACATCTAAATAAAAAACATAAATTATGTTTCTTTACATCCAATAATTATTAACGGACAATTTCAAAATAGCTCACATTATATTTTCTGTAATTAGCTGTTAACCTAATTTGAAATACGGACATATGTTGATGTTTTTATTATTGTCCGGGGTAGCCTAACTAAAGACATTTACGCACGACGTCCACTTCTACGTGTGTGACTTTGGACTGATGACAGTGAGTGTTTGGTGCAGTTTGCGCACGGCCCTCTCTCCGTGCGTCAATAAAGTGGGTGAAATTGGCCCGGGCCCGTGGCGTGGACGCGGCGCAGCCTTGTAGTGTGAAAAGAGAGGAGTCGTAGCGGCTCGTAAATCGACCCGCGCCGCCTCCTTTACGCGCGGGGAGCCAGGACACCGCATCACGTCCCATCACTCTCAGTTGGATGTGAAACAATTTGTTGTCGGAAAAGCAGCCGCTAACGACCTAATCAAGCTCTCAAGGCGGAAGGAGATTGCCGCGTGACCTGGGCCATCCATCTGCCGCGCGCCTTTTAATCTTCTTCTCATTACGCACGGCACCACAGCCCCGAATAAATAATAGCGGCAAATAAATAACGAACCTCTCCCAAATAAAATGAACACCCAATTTTCTCATTGAGTGTAATTAGTTAAATCAGACGCCGTGGCTGCTGCTGGAGAAGCTCAGGGAGTTCAAATGAAATAACTACATTGAATTTATTAGCACGGGTCAATAGCGCTGCTCCCGCGAGTCCAGCTAGTTTAATTTCCCGTGATATTTGCCCGCCTGGCCGCCATCGATTGGGCCTGAAATTAACTTATTTTTCAATCAGCCTCAGCGTGCCCCAGGGTCGCTCCTCCTTCCACAGCAGCGCCTTTTGAGGGCCAGAGAAGCAATTTCTCATCAAAAGTGTCTCCTATGGAGAAGGGGGTTATCATCAGTATTACCTGCAAAAGAGGCCTCTAAATGCTTGGATCGCTTTCAATTGAATACGAGTGGCTGAGGCCCCGCCCCTTCAGCCTCAGAGCCAGAGGGCCGCGGGTCTGCACATGCGCTCTGCGGCTGTGCGGAGCCACAGGCAGGTCAGACTGTACCCTGGACAGGTGCAGGTCAGACTGTACCCTGGACAGGTGCAGGTTATAGACTGTACCCTGGACAGGTGCAGGTTATAGACTGTACCCTGCACAGGAGGACAGGTGCAGGTTATAGACTGTACCCTGGACAGGTGCGTGTTATAGACTGTACCCTGGACAGGTGCAGGTTATAGACTGTACCCTGCACAGGTGGACAGGTGCAGGTTATAGACTGTACCCTGGACAGGTGGACAGGTGCAGGTTATAGACTGTACCCTGGACAGGTGGACAGGTGCAGGTTATAGACTGTACCCTGGACAGGTGCAGGTTACAGACTATATCCTGGACAGGGGGACATGTGGACAGGTGAACAGGAGGACAGGTGGACATGTGCACAGGTGGACAGGGGGACATGTGCACAGGTGGACAGGGGGACATGTGGACAGGTGGACAGGAGGACAGGTGGACATGTGCACAGGTGGACAGGGGGACATGTGGACAGGTGGACAGGGGGACAGGTGCAGTGTGGCCCTGTCCTGATGCGTTCCTTCTCACCTGGTGGAGCGGTGCAGATGAGCGCTGACAGCAGCACTTCTCACCTGTGGCCTCAGTCCTTCTGCTCTCTTTGTTATCTTAACTTACAGCAATCAATAATGAGAGCGCCCAAAATGTGTATTATTTAGCAACATAAGTCATAAGCTATGAGGCATTAAGAAGTGTCCAACAAAATATCATTAGAACAGAATGGACTTGTTTGCTGAGCTTATTTTATTTATTTATTTAACCATGATAGATTTTAGTCTTTTTCAGGAAAGTTCTGGACCCAGTTTAATATATTTAGACTGTAAATAATGTTTCAGGTTTACAATAAGGTATTATAAAAGACTTAAGATCAATCCAGTAGGCCTTAAAAAATATTTTTTTAATTCAAATTAAAAAATAATAATATACCTCTAAGAGTTTCTGGGAGGTTAGTAACTTTGAGCCTGAGTGGGGGCAGTGCTTGGCATTGGCCAGTTAATTACAAGTTAAACGAAAACTGATGTAGTGCGTTTGTTAAATAAACTCCTGCATGTTGCGCTGCTGTGCTGCAGGTGTGGTTCCAGAACCGCAGGGCCAAGTGGAGGAAGAGGGAGAAGTGCTGGGGCCGCAGCACCGTCATGGCAGAGTACGGTCTGTACGGAGCCATGGTCCGACACTCCATCCCACTGCCAGAGTCCATCCTCAAGTCTGCAAAAGATGGCATCATGGAGTCCTGTGCGCCCTGGCTGCTCGGTAAGACACGCTGTTCTTACAAGTCAAATGGGAAACACAGAATGTATTTAAGCATTTTAATGGAACATGATATAATTCCTTTTCTGATTAACTTAAGTTTGGGCAACAAACACTAGTCTTGCACGACTGTGTGCCAAAGCTTTTCTCCAAAATCAGAGTTGCAGAAAAAAAATCTTTACATTCCCTTTGGTGTAGCATTAATTGATCAACAGAGTGTGTTTCATGTTTGTGAAGTAGATTTACACTTAAACGACTTCCCACCACTAAATGATTAAAGCCCGTCAGAGCTTCACACTGATCCTCTCCCATGACATTGCATTACAATTGTCCATCCAAACACCATTCTAAACCAGCACTATATTTTTGCTTACTGTTTCCAGTCCAAGATGGCTTACCAATCAACAGGCGCTATTCTAAATCTGAATACCCGCAACTTTTTGCAGGGATGCACAAAAAGTCTATGGAGGGCGGCGCTCCCCAGGGCACGGGACAGTGCGACTCCCCCCCACACCCCCCACAGCAGCAGCAGCAGCAGCAGCAGGCAGGTCCTCAGCGAGACGGAGAGGCCGAGGCCGAGGACAAGAGGGCGGAGAGCAAGTCCATCATGTCTAAAGAGGAACTAAGAGAGAACAGCATCGCCGCTCTGAGGGCCAAGGCACAGGAGCACAGCGCCAAAGTGCTGGGGACAGTTTCTCAAAGCAAAAGTGAAAGACACTCAGATGAAGAACGACCGAGTGATGGTGCGGACAGTCCTGCAGAGGAGCCCACAAGTCCATAGAGACGTTTAACACAGACCTCTGACCGTGAGGCGAGCACTTCTGTCCTGCAGGTGAACTGACTGGGCAGGTCAAAGCACTAAAGCCTGTACAAAGATTCCACTGGGGCATATTCGGACAGACCAGTGACCATTTGAACATCACAGTCATGTCTTCTGGACGGGACGTTTGCATTTTATCTTGTTTAATTGTACTACATGGTGACAGCACAAGTGAGAGCCATCCCACCGACAGAACTCTTTTGAGAGTAAAGAAAGTAATTCCTATTTACAGCACTGTATATACCTAAAATATCCAACAAAGGCATCATTTTAACAGTGATTTCCTGTGATCTAAAAAATTGTTGTGTTTTTATTTATCATGTACAATTCAATATTAAAGAAAAATAGAAGTAACGTTTTTTAAAATCCAGCTTCCTGTCTTTTTTTTTTTTTTACACATTTTGTTGTTATAATGATAGTTTTCTTTGTATTTAATGCTCTGCTCAGCTGCACGCTTGTCTTTTGAAATAGCAAAATTAACCAAAGTAATCAAACTACAGTATGACACACAAATCAAGTCTTCTTTTTGTAAAACAGGTCCAACATTTCAACTGGAGATTTTTTCATGAATACAATTAATAGACCTTCATCTTAACACATTTCCCTGTAACTGCATTTGAATTCATCTTGCGTCGTCATTTTGGGTCCCTAACCGTCATCCAATTACAGCCCTCAAAGTGAGTGACAATGCGGCAAATCTATCCATCAATAAGTCAATGGTGTTAATTTATTCCAAGCTTTTCAGGAAGTTAGATGGGCTTCCTCTGGCTACATACTTCAACACACCTCAGATACAGTGTCCTTTGGCTCCAACACAAGATCCATAGGTTAGAACAACAGTAATGTGTGCTATTTAAACTGCAGCTAATTTGGATTTTGATTATATTTTGTCTAATTAATTATTCGAAAATAGGCAGAAATACCCTTATCTTGAAAGTCAGTAATCATTTTTGTAAGTGAATGGTGTATTTTGTAGCTGAATGCCCCCTCTTTGCAGTTATTAAGGTCAAGACATACAGACAGTATAGTGGGGATTAGTCCTCTAAGCATGTAATCCTATGAGAGCAGAAAAGGCCAGTTTCAAAGATCAGATTTGTTGAAGATCCAGCTGTTTACGTTTGCTATGAGGAGGTAATTCAACAGCACTGCAGACCAGCTCCACATCATCGCATCCAGAGCGAGATCAGGAGATTTAGACCCACATTTCAGACTAATGCTTTATTAACGTTCTGTCTCGAATGATGGCAACAGGATCTAATGCAAATATCAAGTGCAGCCTGATCATTTGGGGACAGCGCCGGTGTCCGACCAAAGATAGTGTGAGAAGGTGAGTGACTGCCCTCTGCTGGGTAAATGTAATACTGCAACTACAACAGATGTATTCAAAGTTCTAATATTCAGGACTACATTTATAACGATTACTTTTGACCATTGTCACATTTGTGCTTTATGAGATGTAATATAAATGTTAGATGTGGTCAGGGGCGTCGGACAATACTTTTTGTTATAAAAGCATTGTGGCTGAGTAAAATCCTTTACTTTATACAATTATGCATGACATCTGAGGGCCCCATCACCCATTCAAAAATGAGTCTGAAATGTGTCAGTTATTTATTGTAAATACAAGCACTACTGTACCATAATATAGGCTGGTAGCTATACAAGATGTCCATAAATTAAATTAAATCTTTAAAAGTTATTGCGAGGTTGTGTGGAAACTATATAAGTTGTATTCTAGCAATAGTAAGTGAAAAAAGAACAATTGTAACCAAATTTGTTGGAATAAATAATTTACAAAATTAAGTATTAGGGGCCCACTATGCCCCTGGATGTGGTTTAGTCTAATTCTAAAATAATCCAATGTTTTCACGAATGTAATACATCTTGTTTTTCACTAATGCCATGTGCAAAAAGGCAAGAAACATATTTGTATCACAAGCAATTCGAATTGTAATACTAACATGAAGTGGGGATTGTTCCACCATCCATTTATTCAAAACAACATATTTCTGGATTTTTGTCTAAATACAGTAGCATGCAGCCCAGAATGCCAGGAGAAAGCCTTCTGATTGCTGAATAACATAAATAACAAATCGAAAGGCTAAACAGATGTCACAAATGTTCACTATAATGACTGAAGGCACAGCCGCAATATAAATATTATTCTACTTTCCCTGCAAAGGTGCATACATGCCTGTGCTTTAAGTCTAAACACTGTAGGATCAGTATTCTTATGTCAACTATTGGATCTGCATCAGCAAGTAGGCCTCAGAGATGATTAGGCTCCCTCCTTTTATTGTTTAAGCAATTATTTACATTTTTGTCTGTGAACATCAAGGCCCAAGCAATAGTTCATCTTAAAAGTGTATAAGCCTATTGTACAATAACTTTCACTTAAAGCTATTTCTCCTCTTGATGGTGACCCCCATATTTCCAGAATTTAACCTTTTCTGAAAATCAGAGCTTCCCAACCTTTTTTCCCCCCATTATTTGTCTTGAGTGTCCCCAAACTTTGATACTAAGCAAATAGGCTATTGTTTTAATTATATTTATGTTCAAAATCCTCCATAACATTCTCAAAACTTTCTACACAAAATAATACAATAAAATAAATCCATCATCATCATCTCATCATGGTTTCTCAAGGTTCACTTGTTTTGTTTATCTTTTTTATGGTCTGTAGACTGCTTGTCTAATGAAATCTTGTTTTTCTCTTCTTTATTTATTTATTATCTTCTTTTAAATCAAAAGTTTCTCTTGTCTTATGGATGTGACAATGTGTGAAGTGACAATCGCTATCTATTCTACGCAAAGAACGCCTCACTAGTTGAAGCAGATCGTTCACTTGGTAAAAGAAAGCTGGCGCACACCCTTCACTGTCCAGGAGGTGGCAGTAAACACACGACACGGATCTACGCACGCAACGACGCTACGCCGAAGAAGCACGGGAATGACGTCAAGACGCAAATATCCCGGAAGAAGACAAGTGCAGCAATCAACAAATATTACAATGAGGGAAGGGCTTCGAAGTTTCTCTCGTTGACATATGAAAACGGACAAATGGTTTAAATGTGTAGCCTTTGTGTGAAATCGGTCCGTGAAAATCAAAGGGATGGGTTTGAGCACAGCGTTTGGACAGTCGTACACGGTGAGCGCACACTGCCTGCTTCTGGTTCCTGATCTCTACCATCTGCTGGCTAATGTTGTATATGTTGTTGTGTAACTCTATCACATATTAATAGAAATTTGATGTCCAGACCTATAATCGGATCTATCTTTTTTTCCCTTTCGTAGGATAATCTCATCGGTACTTTGCTGGCCATCTTTGGAAACTTGTTGGTCAGCATCTCTTTGACAGTCCAGGTGAGTGGGGGTATTTTCTAAATCTTTCTAAATCAAGACATTCCTTTGCTGTGACAAACAAATCTTTTTTATTTGTCACATGGAAACCCACACACAGAGAGGACAAGAACAAAATTGAAAACAGTAAAATGAATAAAAGAAAAAAATCAATAAAAACCTGACCCAGAGAGATGGATGTGAGGTTAAATTGTGGACTTCCAACTCGTGGATTTCAGCTTGTTATTTATTGATGGTAGTTTGACTTCTTTTTCCCCATTCAAAAGATATAATATTTTGAGAAAGAAAATGACTTGCGGTCTACCTGTAATATGTCCATGTTCTAATAAAGGACTTTTATCAAGGTAACAGAGTGCCTTTTGACCATTATGACATATTTTGCACTAATGCACGTTTGGGGTTTCAAGTTGTTTTTTTCTCACAATGTCTGGTCCGCGAAGAGCACCTGTTTTGTTTTTTATAATCATTTTTGACGTCTCTATTTTACAACTGGAACTCCTGATGCATTCACCTGTACTTTTTTAGTTGTTCAGATATAATACTCTGTCAATTAATTTTTAATTGCTATGGCAGCTGTGCTAGGTTTTCTTCAGCCCATGTATGGCTTACAGACTTTTTCCTCTAGAATGTTCTTTAATATGCACACAACTGTTGGAGCGCTGGGTGATACAAGCCGCTGCCATCCTCGTCAATTGCCTGGTTATCCTTAGACTTGATTTATGCAAATCTATTCTCCTTGGACTTCCAGACAAATCACTCTACCGGCTTCAACTCAGCTGCTCGGATCATGAACAGAACTCCCTTCATCAGCCACATCACTCCAGTCCTGCAGCAGGCTACCAGCTCAGTTTCAAATTCAGTTCAAAATTCTATTCCTCACATTTAAATTCATCCATAATCTGACCTCCACTTATCTCTCTGATCTCCTCCACATCAGCACACTCTCCTGCTCCGTCCAGTCCTCCTCCTCTCTCCAGCTCTCTGTCCCCTCTGTCCGCCTTGTCACCGTGAGGGGCAGTGCGTTCAGTCACTCTGCTCCTCAGTTTTGAAACTCACTTGACCAGACCCGCTTTATCTTGACTCCCAGTATTCAAATCCAGCATCAAAGGCCATTTGTTTAAATTGGCTCACTGCCATTTATTCACTGATACTTTAATAACCTGCCTTGTATATACTGTTTTAAATCGTAAAAGTATGTGTTTGTAGAATATCTTTGAGTGTCCATAAAGGTGTAATCTTAAATGAAAGAATATACATTGTAGGACAACAAAGAACAACAACTATAAATGTATGCTTTCCTCCTCAAGCACCATTTCAGACAACAAGTAATCCTGAGCTGACCTCTTTAATTGCCGCTCCTTCGCTGTGCTTTTACTGCCTACAGTTCCCAGAAGAGGCTGTAGACTTTATTTAATTTATTTATTTGCAATTCATTTAATTACACACTGTTCATATTACAGGCAAGAAACATTTATAATCTACAAAGTCAAGTCTGTTTACACATTTATTTGCCACAGAGCACTTGTTTTGTATAGATAATAATAATAATACATTTTATTTATGAGCGCCTTTCAAAACACCCAAGGACACTGTACATGACGACAAGAAATAAAAACAACAGAATAAAACCCACAAACAGAACTGGATGATGGTGTTGGAGTGAGTTCTGTGGTGTAGGATTGTCTGAACAGGTGAGTTTTGAGTCTGGATTTGAAAAGTGGAAGGAGGTCTATGTTGAGGTCAGGAGGGAGAGAGTTCTCCAACAACACGCTTAAATGCAGCCTGTGTACAAAACAGTTTTAAGTGTGTATTTTCTTTCCCTTTACACCTACAGAAACTGGGCCATTTGACCTTGGCAGGCACCAATGATGCTCGGCCTTTCTACCGCACTAAGACCTGGTGGTGTGGTTTTGTCCTCACTTGTCTCGGAGAGTCGGCCAACTTCACCTCCTATGCCTTTGCCCCACTGTCTCTCGTGGCACCACTCAACGCGGTGTCCCTGCTCGGTAAGACAGTTTCATAGAAGCATTAATTCCATTACGTTACATTGTATTTTATCTATGTTTACCTAACCCTTTCAGCCAGCTCAATTCTGGGTTTTATTTTCCTGCGAGAAAAGTTGAAGGCCAAAGAATTTGCAAGTAAGTTATTGCCCTGTGTTTTACCATGCAGTACATACAATGTGTAACTATGTTTATTTTTCCTTTTTTTTCAGAACGCTATGGCTTGTCATTTTTTGGCAGCCTGTTAACTATTGGTGGAACTTACCTTTTTGTATCTTTCGGACCAAACTCTCATGAAAAACTTGACACACCCAATGTGGTGAAGCACATTGTATCATGGCCTGTTCTTTTATATCTGGTAAGAAATGCCACATCCATTACCAAAGAACAATTCATGAAATTCAGTCTCTTAAAATCCACCTGATACATTTTATAAATTTTGAATAATTGTGGGCCTTATGTTGGAGGTGGGCAACATTGAAAATTCAAATATTGTATAGAATATATTGTTATAGTTTACAAAATTACATTTGTCTGATAATTAAACCTCAACTATTATTCAACTTTAAAGACCTGTTTTAACACAGACATAATATCGTCTGACTATTGTATCAAGATACTTTAGATACTTTACTTATACTTTCCAGTAGGGGAGGTTTTGTCCTGTTTATGTCTTGCTTGTCAATTTAAAAAATGTGTTTAACCACAGTTGCGGTCCGACAAATATGAACGGACTGTAATATTACCCAGAAAAGTGAAGAAATATCACTCTTATACCTACATTTATGCACGATATTCACATTTTGCATTCCTTCAAAACAGCATTCACATTATTATCCATTTACCGATATGCTGCCCAGCCTTAATTCAGTGTAAATTTTGCCATCTAAAATAAATGTTGTGTTTTATTCCACAGTTTATTGAGATTTTCATATTCTGCCTGCTCCTCTACTTCTACAAAAGACTGCGTTATAACTACCTCGTGATCATTCTTCTTCTAGTTGCTTTGCTGGGTAAGTGTTGACATTAATTTTGTTTCCCACACGTAACAAAGAAACGGCAAATATTAACTTGAAGGTATGAACACATTAATGTTTTGTTTGCTCTGCAGGCTCTATGACTGTGATCACTGTGAAGGCGGCGGCGTCTCTGCTGGTTCTGACAATTGAAGGCTCTATGCAGCTCCAGTACCCTATTTTCTATGTCATGTTTGTGTGTATGTGCACCTCAGTGGTCTTCCAGGCCAGGTGAGTCAGTGGAGTTATTCTTATACGGTGGTGAAATACTGAGAACATTTGAATAGCCATGTTTTTGAATTTTTTATGCACAGGTTTTTGTCTCAAGCTTGTGCTCTTCATGACTCCTCTTTGATTGCAAGTGTCAATTACATCATCTCCACTTCCTTTGCCATTGTAGCTGGTAAGTGACAGTTTTTGTGTTATGTAAAATGTATTGAATGATTGTTATGTTTATGCTTAACTCTTGTAATGTCCTTCCAAATCCCCTATATCTTTTGGCTTTGTTTTTTTTAATTAATATTACATCTACTGCCTACCTCAGATCAATTGATGAATAATACATAATATTGTGATGTAAATTGATTGATTGGTGTACTTTTATGTATCAGGAGCAGTATTTTACGAGGAATTCAAACATGAAGACATCCTACATATTTGCATGTTTTTGTTGGGGTGAGTAACGGGCCTCCTCCCTGCCCAGGTATGCCTTTTATCTGAGTCTTATTGTTGTCTGCTTTTTGTAGAACTGCTATTTGTTTCCTGGGAGCATTCCTCATCACTAGAAACAGGAAGAGAACCAAGGCCTTTGAGCCCTACGTGACTATGGACATGGCTAATGGTTTGTATATGCTGCTTTTTGTATAATGTTCTGTCCCTGACCCCTATAATAATGAAGAATTGCAGCTATTTTTATTAACTATAATAATAATAATAATGCATCATGTTTCTTCACACTCAAAGACACTTCAAATTGCTTTATTCATTCACACCACACTCGGTGCTGGTAAGTTACTGTTGTAGCCACAGCTGCACTGGGGCAGAGTGACGGAAGCGACTCACAACTGACCATTTAAAATAATGAGCACAGCACAACTGTATATTTATCATTAACAGTCAGTGATATTATAGTATTTATTGTTTATAAAATGTGTGTGAATGCATATTTTAGACAATACAAAGGTTCCATAAAGTTATGAGTTATGATTGTGTTGCACACAGGCTGTTCCAACCCTTCATTGCAAAGCGTTCGGTGGTCCAGCCTGATGGCTCTTTCTCTTACGGTGCACTGGTGAACAATGACAGTGTGGCCCCGGCTCCTCTTCCTGTCGGTCTACAGCCTCCTCCGGTCAGCTCCCCGTCTGGACAAACTTCTCCTTCACCACTGGACCTTAAGACTGATTAATCCTAGCTATTTTAAACAGTACTTATGGTCTTCTTATTTATATGTTTTAAATAATGTAAATAGAAGAAAATCAAATTCATGATATTGTAATACGTTGTGTAATTTAATAAGTTATCTGTCATTTTGAAATGACAATTGTGCCTTGGTATACTGCACATAATACATGCCTTACTTTGTATTTATAATCCAACTGACTGCCAATGCATGAAATCATACAATGATGCCACCTTCCCTTATCTTTCTATTACACTTCACAGTATCAATTATGGGTTATGACCAGAATGTGTGCTTTCACTTATCTGTATTACCAAACTGTCTCCAAAGTTCTCTTCAATATGAATGTATTAATGTTTCTCAACCAAAAGTGCGATGCAGATTTAAATGAGTGCCTTTCTTAACCTGTTTTCACCCACTATGCCTTCACTGCCTGTGGCACTGTTGTATCATTTGTCTTTGATTGCATATTTACTGGTGACTGGTGTAAATAAATATATTGTATTATTATAAGTATTAAAAGATGATTCCACAGCTCTGTTTTCAGAAGCATATTTAATACAAAAATCCCTCAATATAGTAAATATTGACATGGTCACTCCCCTCAAAGACGAGCTGCACACTCCCCAGAAGTCCGGTCAGTTTATTGACTGAGCTCAATATGACTCAAGAATATATATTTACAGAATGTCTAAGTGCAGCCCACAGCAGGATACATCGTGATATGAACATCAACTATTTCCACATTTTTGATTTCCTCTTGTGTTCTATGTTTTTACCGGAGCAGTTGGCCCCTGTGTGACGCACAGCACGCTGCGAACAGCATCCCTCCACAGCTGCTCTCTGATTGGCTGAGGCGGGTTGTGCTGGCGTTGGATTGGCTTCACCTCCAGAGCCAAGAGAATCCAATAATAAACAACTCTTGCCTATCCAGGGAAAACGCCGAGCTAGAGGTTGATTAAACGAAGAATATAAACTGTGATTGTTTACTCCTGGGGTTTGTTTGAGCCGCTCCTGACAGTGCACAGTGAGGTGAGCGCCGCTGCGTAAAGCGTTCATGGATTAGACGTAGCCTTGGAAAAGCGAGCTCAACAGGCCTTTAACCTACTGATTTGTTCCACAAGACCTGTTGCGGGTAAGTGTCTCCAGAAATTGACTTGGAATTTATTTTTATTCACTATCCCTGTGAGAATTGTATTTCCTTTAAAAACCAACGCTGAGCGGCATTAGATAAAGGCTTTATAGATTTGAATTGAGGAGAATAAATAGGCTACAGTTCAGCGCTTACGCCACTAGATGTCTCTGTCTGCTCATTTACTTTACGTCCTGAAACACTTGGTTACAAAGTACTTTTAATGCTCCAGCATTAGAAAATTGCCTCCTGGCAATATTTTCTGGCTTTGATTGACTATATTTGTTGTGTTTGTGAATAAATTATTTCTGTATTTATATAATAAAAAATGCCATTCTCAGTTTGTGGGAGTCATATTTCCCATGGAATATTTGGGAAATACTGAATATTTAGTATATATCAATATATACAAGCATTTATATATATATTTTTTATCCACCTACTTTTTATTCACAGCATTTGCACTTGACTTTTACATATTGTTCTACTGCTATGTGTAAATGTGTGTAGAGAAAAAACTACAAGCCATCTTTCGCTCGTAGGTGTGGGCTCCATGCTTCTGGAGCTTATAAAACTCCATGTATTCCCATGAGACCTAAAATTAGAGGAATAGTGTGATTTTGTGTACATTTTTATAAACAACGGCAAATCTAAAGCTTGATCAATGTACATTCTCCAGGTGATTTTTGGTCTGTCTGAGGCCTGTAATACCTGCACAAACTAAAATGAATCTGCATAATTTGATGGGAAATACATCATATTTTTGTTTTTTGACTTATGGCATTTGTTTACTTCAAAATGTATTTTTTTAAGGAGGGCTTGAGGGGTTAATAAGTATTTCTTTTTGTACATGTGGCATTATTTTCTCTTTTGTCCCTTCTTTCCTCAATGTATCCACAGGAAAGCTCTACCATGCTGCGTGAGAGCTTGAAGGGCTGCAGCAGTGGCTCTGAGGCGTACAGCAGTGACCCTGAGGAGGAGGAAGAGGATGAAGAGGACATGGTGTGTGGAGAGTCAGACCAGGAGGGCATGGCGGAGGAGATGATGGACCTCAGTGACCTGCCCTCTGCTCTGTACGCCTGTAACGTTCATGACACAGTGTTTGACCAGGATGTTCACAGGGTGAGCACGTGATTGTCCACAGTAATAGAAGCTTCTGTTATGCATGTGGAAAATGTGTTTAATGCAAAAGTGCCAGGCAAGGCAAGTTTATCTGTAGTCTAATTCAAAGTGCTTTACAGAACAAAAATATGTGTTAAATTCAGAGTACAAAGTAAAACATTGATAATAATGATAAAATGTGCTTAAAAAGAGAAGAGTGCAGATAAAATCATTTCAGTTATTTGCGGAGATGAATTGTTTTGAGCCTGGATTTGAACATTGTCAGATTATAGGCCTGTTTTACATCCAGATGTGTAGTCCTTACTCTGGCACAAGCAGGAGGCTGTATTGAACTGTACTGTGTACAGCAGTGTGACACTGTTGTCCATTACTCTTCAGAGGTTCTGTACTTATCAAGGTAACAAATGACATCAGCATGAACACTGGCACGGGCAAAGTCTTAATTCTGTTAGATCTGAGTGCTGCTTTTGACTCTGCTCATCATGGGGTTATGTAACAAAGACCATAGGACTTGATGGGCATCTCTGTTATTGCCCTAAATTGTTTGAATTCTTATCTTGAAAACTGGAAAAACTTTGTTCGAAATTGGTAACTGCCTCAGACCACATGACCTGTGGGGTGCCCCAAGGGTCAATCATGGGACCTCTTCTGTTTAATCTCCACATGCTGCTGTTAGGTTTGATCATGGCAGTGAAGGATTGTACAGAAAGCTCAGATCAGGCTTTTCTCCAACTTTAAAGTGATGTCTCATTGTAGGTGTTTCACCGGCCTGTGTTTAAAAGTTAAGTTGATTAGGTATACTTTATTAATCCCTCATTAGGGAAATGCATTCTCTGGACTTAAACCACTGTGGCACTCTGTCAGAAGCAGTGAGCTGCTGCTGCACAGCGCTCCAGATCTTGAGCTCAGCTTGGTCAGGACTACTGTATGTGGAGGGTTGCCTATGGTGCATGTTTTGAGTTGAGACTTTGAGACTTCATGTGGTAGTCTAACCTGCAGCTTTCTTGCTGTAAGACGTGAACAACAGCCAATATTCATTATTCCGACATTAAGTGATTTGGCAGTGTGGTGATAAATAATTGTGTTGAAGGGATTTGATATAGTCCAATTAGAAACATTGGGCCAAGTTGTTTTAGTATGGAAAGTTTGTTTGCTGCGTTGGTCCACATCGGTGTATAACTGACAAGTAAAAAATGTAATTGAATAGCTGTCAGTTTTACACATTAATAAGCTATTGAATATGTAAAATATAATATCAGACATTATATAATGATAGTTAATGCACACAAAAAACTATTTACGGCTGTTGCACATTACACAAATGATCATATTCATGGGTGTAGGGCAGGCCTACATTTTATATTAGTGCATGTGAGCTGCCCTGAGGTGACCTTCTTGAGGCTTCGTACTCTCATGTCCACAGCACCTGACAGACCCTTTGTTCACTCACACATCCATCCTTTGGGTCCCTCGGCTCTTTCTCTCTGCTTTGCACCTCCTCTGAAGATGTGATCCTGTAGACATCCTCTCTGCACCCACTCTATTCTATGCCTGTGTTAAAAATAGCTTGGCCTATATTAGATCAACAGCAGAGGCGTTGGCACAGGGGCACGGTTTGAGGAATAAACTGAGCACCTGGAGCATTCCTATTTTACTACAAAGTATTACAATGCTGAAAATAGTGCATCCCTCTAAATACACCAGTTTATCAGAAATTTCGTCTGTTTTGTACAAACTGTTCCTTATGTGAGGCATATCTGCAGAGGTGGTGTGTTGCATTGCATCAAGTGTCCTGAGCCCCTTCTTGTTTGCTGTGGGGATGGACAGGCTGACAGATGAGGTCAGACTGGGCTCTCCATGGACTGTGGTGTTTGCAGATGTCATTGTGTCCTGTAGTGAGAGCAGAGAGCAGGTGGAAGCAAATATAGAGGAGGCAGCGTGCTCTGGAAGGAGAAGACAGTCGGTCATAACACTGAGGGTGACAGGAGCAGAGCTGGAGGTTGAGCTGATGGTTCTGTGTGGAAGTGAGGAGGAATTAGGTAAAATGGAGATTATACGAAGGCTCTGAAGTGCTTTTTATATGACTGAACTATTTGGCTATGTGACAAGACAGATACAAGCCTCAATAACTATTTAATTAAGGCTAGGCTTCTGTTTCGCATCTGAAAATTGGGGATCACCTGTAAATTGGACTTTTAGATGCAGCTGTCAAGGCTATGTTCACTCTGCAGGTCATATAGATCGGTTTGCCCAAATATAACCTGGATCTGATTGTGAACAGCCCAAATCTGTTTTTTTAATTACTGCGTCCAAGGCCCCTTTCATTTCTAGTAGCGAGGATTCTTCTGCAAAGTGACTGCATACGCTACAGTCACATTTATCAGACTAATACAGTTCGGAAAAGGAATTAAAGGAATGAAGCAGAATAAACATTTTAATGTCTGCCCAACAACAGCAAAAAAGCTAGAAAGTGCAGAAAATAACGTGAATTTTGAAACGTAATTGGTATTTTATGAAAGAAAGTGACAAGGATACAATATACACTTGCTTGCTCACAAATACTCTTTAATTTATGCTCTTCTGCACATCAGGCCATTTTAATACTGCTGAGTTTATACATGAAAACTGAGTCACAGTTTATTTGCAATGTAAACCGCTTCTAAAAAATAAATAAATAAATAAAAACAATAATTGAGCATTGAGCATCAAGACCTGCAGTGTGAATTTACCGCAGTTCATACACAAACGCGAACACAGGCGTGCAAGTTCTGCAGTGGCCCCGCACGGTTCGCCGCGCACTGACTGTAGTGGCGTAAACGACGACGAACGTGAAAATGTAATGACGTCAATGTGGCGCGAGCAGGGGTGAGTGCGGGGTGGGTGGAGGCGTGGGGGAAGGGCCGTGCGGAGCGAGCGAGCGAGCCGGAGGAGGAGAGCAGCCGCATCACAGACCGAAGAGCAGCGCGCCAGTGCGGACACCAGCTCCATCCATCCCGCCGCGGGCCTCAACTTCCCGAGACTTCAGTGCGTCGCGCGTCCGTCTGGAACAGTGGGGATGCCATCGATAAACATGAAACTGGAGA
>CM033638.1:4177608-4322608 GCA_019453435.1 Rhinogobius similis
TGGCAACCGCGCATCCAATCTGCCAAGTCCAATAGGAGCTCTTTGGAGGTTGACTGTCTTTTTCTCTCCTTTAAAAAATATCCCGCTCGCCTCGGCTCTAATCAGCCTCTAATCCGTGCCCACCGCGACACCTCACTCCGTCCGTCCGTTGCCTGCCGAGGACTGCAGCCCGAGGATGCGGTAAAGTCACCCTTCGTCACGGCACTGTGCTCTCTCGACGCCGACTTTGTGACCGCCTTGTGTGTGGCGCTGCCGCGCGGAGCTTCAGCACGGCGGAGCTGCAGAGGAATGTTCCAGTTGCCCATGTTGAACTTCAGCCCCCAGCAGGTGGCCGGGGTGTGCGAGACCCTGGAGGAGAGCGGCGACGTGGAGCGCCTGGGTCGCTTCCTCTGGTCGCTGCCCGTAGCACCCGCGGCCTGCGAAGTCCTCAACAAGAACGAATCCGTCTTACGTGCGCGCGCCGTTGTAGCCTTCCACACCGGCAACTTCCGCGAGCTCTACCACATCCTGGAGAACCACAAGTTCACCAAAGAGTCTCACAGCAAGCTACAGGCGCTGTGGCTGGAGGCGCACTATCAGGAGGCCGAAAAGCTTCGGGGCCGCCCGCTGGGGCCCGTGGACAAGTACCGTGTGCGCAAGAAGTTTCCCCTGCCACGCACGATCTGGGATGGGGAGCAGAAGACTCACTGCTTCAAGGAGCGCACGCGACACCTGCTCCGAGAATGGTACCTCCAGGACCCCTATCCCAACCCCAGCAAAAAGAGAGAACTGGCCCAGGCCACGGGACTCACACCCACGCAAGTGGGCAACTGGTTCAAGAACAGGCGACAGAGGGACCGAGCCGCGGCCGCCAAGAACAGGTACAAGCCGGGAATAGGTTCACCTTAAACAAGTGCACATCTTACACAAGTAAAGGCAGCCTTCAACATCACTGAAGGAAAAATTGAGGGTTTTTTCTTTACTTCCTTTTCCCCTTTATTCCAGACTACAAAATAATTGGCTCATGTTAATATTAGTAGGCTAGCTTATTTGTGGTTTTCAGCTAACTTTTATATGCAACATTTTGAGGGCTTGTTTTTATTTTATTTTTTATAATTGATAATTATAAAAAGTATTTAAATAAAATAGACCTAATATAATAATAATAACAATAATAATAATAGTAATAATAATATTATTAATAACAATATCCTACAGTCATTATATTTAATAATTACATAAAAATAATATAATAATAATAGTAATAATACAAATGTATATGGCGGCTATTATTCATGTCTGCAGCTATTGTAAAATGTTGTTTTTTTTTTTTTATGGTGCACTAATTTTTTAATAGACATTTGATCAGAAATGGTTGTGTGCAAAAAACATCCTTATGAGTTTATCTTATGAGTATCCTTTATACGTGGGCTTGTGAAATAGCCAACTGGCCTTTATTGTTCATCGAAACTGTTTTTTATATTTGAGATTGTTTTTACTAAAATAGCCCAGCTGGACGTTGCTCCACACATAAATACAGCCAACGTTTCAAAATGTGGTGGTGATGTGGAAGCTAACAGTGCTTTCTTTCCCCTTGTCTGGGCCAGGCTGCAGCAGCAGGTCCTGTCAGGCGGCTCGGTCCGCTCTCTTGCGGATGACGATGGCACCGTGGACCGGCTGGGTCCAGCCTCAAGCCCGGAGGCCAGTCTGTCCAGTAAAGCAGCGGCCTCCGCCATCTCTATCACCTCCAGCGACAGCGAATGTGACATTTGAGCAACCGGTCCAGACGCCGGGTTTTGCGGGAGACTAGTGCCTCATCCTAACGGGACCGAGTCAACCGGAGGAGACTGCCTGTTTTGACTGTACACGTGGGACCAAACCAGACAGAACTGGAGCCTCGCGGACCACAAGCCACAGACAGAGTCAATGTAAAAAGGGAAAGGAGGCACGTGCGCCTCACCAGTGTCTCGTGCGTATTTCATGTTGAAAAAGAACATATTTTTACTTTCTTTTAAAGTTTTATAAATAACGTTTATTTGTCTATTTAAACGATGATCTGCTCTGTCCTGGACTTGATCTTTGCTTGGTTGTTTTTTAATACTAGCCAACCTTGTACAGGTGACCTGTGGAGCATGCGCGCTTTAGTCTAATGTGTTTGAGTCTAAGAAAAGATAACTTAATAAAGCATTGTTGAAGAGTATCGGTCGCGAGTTTGTTACGTGTGGAGCAGATCTTGTAGCCTATGTCGTGTTTGGTGATGCCGCACTGACACGTTGAGCGCGGGCCTAATTGGCCGGCATCCTCTGCGTCTGTAATACGGGCTGACAGCGAGAGGTCAGCGAGAGGCCGGCGCACTAACCCGCATGATTTGCGCACAGATCACACTCAGCAGCTCGAAATGGTGGAAATTAGTTAGCGCTAACATGTATCATAAAGAAGCATACCTTTGTTCACCAGCATTCACATTAACGTTCATGCTAAAACGTGATTTATGGTGCCAAACGCATTCCGTACAACGCACACAAAACACAACTAACCTGCAGCGATATGTTTTTGAACTGTAAAAACAAAAAAGCGAGGTTTGTTTAAGGAGTTACGTCTGTTCGACGTGTGGATAACGGCTTTTTTTTTTTTAATCAATAAATTACAATTAGAGACGACAGACATGGGCCTATAACACATTTATGTCTACTGTTTCCCCGAAAATAGCTGCACCGCTATATTTAGTGTTGCATGTTTGCGTAAATCTGGGATTAACCCCTGTGTCCTTTTAACCCTTGATACAAGTCGGGTTGTGGCACCTGCTCGAGTCAAAACAAGCAGCAGCCTCCCTGTGACCGCCATCAACTGATGTAAATCTTGGGCACTAAATAAGCACAGCAAGAGACAAGGTTAAGGTCTAACTTTTGCGAATAGGCTATTGGGACACATGATTTCCTCCAATTTGTCGTCAATTAGTGCGCGTATCTGGAGGCGCACAAAGCCTTTAAACCCAGCGACACAAAGGCTAAATGTGTAGCCTTCCGAACAAGTGCATGCTCCTCTTTGAGTTAGCAAGGACAAAATGGCTGAATATTTCCGTTTCTATTGAGAGCAAGGACGGCAGGGGACGGGAGTCAATAAGGTTGTCAAACTGGTCAGCGGTAATGAGCGCTAATGATGGGTCTGGGATCCCCGCGCGAACAAAGAGCCCCCTGCGCTGTTTTGTGCCATGAAAGCCTGTTGTCAGCGTGTATAGGCGGAGGTCTGCGCCACGGAGACCCGGCTCATGTCATGCGCTCAGCCTCGGCCTATTAACAGCATTCATTACCGGACCATTGTCTTGTGCCGAGGCTCACAGGCGTATCGCACATGCCCCAGTAACTTCAGAAATGTCAGTGCGCGCAGTTTCAAACATCGTAACAGTGTCGTTCTGTTTTCCTCTCTATCCTCAAAGCTGTTGTTAACAGAGAGATTCTGTTCATTACACGGGCGAGTTTTCTACATCGTCTTCGTCAAAAGAGCGCGCGGACAAAGACGAAGTTAAGAGTTGTCAGATAAGTGCTGTTAGCATGTGTAAGCAGAACTCTTTAGTGGCTGTGATACGCGCTGAAGGGCGCCATGTAGCCTTGACTATACATGGATCCATCTCTATTGTGTCTGAATGCCTGCGCTGGAGTGCGCAGCTAGTTAGCGTTAGCACAAAGAGCGCATCACTCCAGCGTTTCCTTTGCGCACCAGACGCGGGAACCTTCCAAATAATTGAAAAATATCCGTTTGACCGAGCCGATTATGCACGTGATAAAGCAGAGCAAACATACTCGAAGGCTTGACTTATGATGACTTATTGAACGTTTTTATTATATTATATACTTTATTTCGGACACAAAAGTAGGTAGAAATGTACAGCATTCAAATTAGTCCATACAATTCAGTTAATAATTCTAGGTTATCTCCGCCTTGTGCTTTCTCAGAGCAGAGGTGTAACGGCATGCCGTCTTTTGATGTTGTTTTTCCAATGTAAGATTAACAAACTATTTCAAATTAATTTGGTTCCAAACATGCAATTGCCCACGTTGTCTCCAAGCAATTTTATAAAACCGTAGCTTATCACATTTTTGGTGGGAATTATAAACGAACTATACAGCACATTGCTGAATTACATCACTGGCGTGGTCTGGCCTTCACTTGAAGCAACAGAAGCCTGCGCTCATATTGTTAAAAAAATTGAACTACAACAAATACAACTGAGCCTGTGCTGCCAGAGATTTAGCTGCATATAGAGATCCATTCAAGTGTCTCTCATTGTCAGTATATGGACAGGCCATGCCGCATTGTTCAGCACAGAATCTCCAGAATGATAGGCTCACTGAGCTGCAGAGGCTGCACTAGCACTGATTCATGATTGGATGCTACTGGCCCATAGTGACCATTTAGATCAGAGTCGATCTGAAAACCCACATAGACTCATGTGAGGCTCATTCTGCTCTCTGATTGGATGGATTGGATGGTTCTTGAGAACCAACACCAAATTATAACGAACTCGACTCGAAATCATGTCAATTTTTTTTTGTTAAAAATCTGCTACACTTATTATCAGTAAAGCTATATTTGTTTTGAACATGTTTACCTAACGCAGATGGATCATCTTTCATAGTTTTTACTTTTGAATAATAAAAAACAAAACATTAATTAGGAAGAAACGGGGACCTAAAATACGATATAACCGGTTTCAAAAACCTTTATCTTCTTTTTTCCCCCATATCTTTTTTTTCCCTCAAAAAATAGGCTACTCGTTTAAAACATTTTGCCTTTTATATTTCTTGTTGCTATTTCAAATATAATTCTTTATTGCTCTAGACCTGCAACTGATGTAACAGTTTTTATCGATATATTCATTTAATTTTGTTTTTGTTTATATTTATATTGGCCACAATAGAACAATTTGTTTTCCGTACCGTGCTGTTGTAGTATTAGTGCCTCATTCAATAACCCATTGATCCAAGGTAAACCACACTCTGGCCAATATTTGGATTTGAACGCTTGTAGTAAATACAATTTCAGGAAAAAGACCGGGTTTCTTTATTTTTATTCTACGGCTGTTCATTGTGAAAAGGCCTCGGAATGATCCAGGTTACCAAAGTGCCTTTCCAAAGTGTTTCCTGGCCTTGGAAATGGGCCACGCGATTTGAACGTCTTTGTGCGCACTTACACGTTTTAGTAACTTGAGCTATGCTTTTCTGTAGAGTATTACTACACCTGACTCGCAAAAATAGGAGACTATACCTCCTGGTTTACAGTGCTACTATAATTTGTCTCTGAAAGCCTCCCAACACCGCCATGATGATGAAGAAAGGACCAGGGGACGGGTAAAAGAGGACCCCTGCTGGCCGGATCGGTCCACTGTATGTTTTCTTATTTCATCGTAAAGTATATTCAACATGTGATTGTTTATTGTGTGTGTAATAAACAAACAAACAAACAAACAAACACATAATCATTTTATGTGGGTCATAGTCACAGTCAAGTTGGCGCTGGTTGCTTAGAGATCGTTTAGATTTCAGCACCTTGGACAGTTCCAGTCCCGCCTGTTCTCGCGCTCGTTCTGCGCAAATGACGCTTCTACAATGCGTGAGCTGTAAATGTGATGTGCGTCCATAGCCGCGGGAACGTAATTTTGGAAGGGGGTGCAGTTGTTGTTGTTGTTTTTTCTCCGTGCAGTTACATACGTTTATTTAGGGCCAACTAAGGGTACTCACACAAAAATAGCGTCAGGACTCATGTAACGTCTTTAGAATGATCAAGATACACAAGAAAAAAGGCACAACACAAAGAATAAATTATTAGACGCTGATCCTGGCTCTGCTACAGGACGGTGTCAGCGCCCAGCCTCACTTCACGCACACACAAACACACTAACACACACGCACGCAAACACACACGCACGAGCAGGTGTCTGTATGAAATCATGAGCCTCGACTTCTACGTGTGAAAATGACATTTGGCGATGATCAACACGGCATATGCCACAGTAAATAATATCAATGTTTAACACAGTAGGACCCTGAACAGTGTTAACGACAGGGACACGGTGCAACAACGAGCGGTTTACTTCACTTCAGTTGAGTTTCCCCGCGACGTACGGCGACTTCATCAGTTCACTCACCGCTCAGACGCTCAGATGAAGCCAAGTCCCACCTCTATGAGACGAAGAAACGTGGATTTGTGCCGCTGTCTCTCCGCGTAAAGTCCCTTTGGTCCTTATGCGTCGCGTCAGATTCAAACACGAGTTGTTGCACATGCAGCCTGTAACTCCAGCAAAGTCGCACATTTAGGCGTCCGCGGTGTAGTTTCACCTCTTAATCCAACCCGGGGTTGTCATTTCCTCGTTTATTTTGTCACACTTAAGATAATATACAAACAGCGGTAAACAGCGGTTTGCGCTCAGGTCAGTGCAGCGTGCACCATCACAGGTTTAGTTTTCCCTGACTTTAACCTGCAGGCATATAGCTGACTACAAAAACATTTGATAAAAGTAAAAATACCATATTTATTAGAACAGAAACTGTGTCGTTACCTGGAAAAGAAATAGTTTTGCTCAGGGCAAAACCAGCAATGAGCTGCTTACAAGTTCCCATTGAGTTGACCATCCAGCAGGGGGTGCTATTGCCCCTTCTGCACCCGTACTTCCCGCGGCTATGTGTGCGTCTGAAGGTCAAGGTTGCAGATGACGATGGCTTGCTTTTATTTGACCTGGAGAAAATTGAACATGTGCTCACTGCTCATCTCTAATGCAGGATTATATTTCATGTATTTATTTGGGCGGGACAGTGCATGCTAATGAACATACATAATACACATGCCGTAAACATGCTGGATTGTAGTCCCGGGCTAATTTCCATCCGTTGTCCCCCCATTCACTCTCACAAACACACTCGCATTTTTGTGTTAGAACGTGACAATGAGCTCTTTGTGTCAAATTCCAAACCTGAGTCATTGTTTTTAGTCACTCTTAGGAATTGGAACTCACACAATGTCAAAATTAGTGTTATAATTTTAGAGAAGTGACCCACTGCAATTTTAAGTTGTCATGACACCAAGAAAGAAAACCTTAATTGGCCTCTCTTGTAAAACAGATATATATGGTTAAATATAGGTATAAATAAAATGCTAATGGTTACTTGACAGCATTAGACCTTACCATATAACTAACCATATAATATTCCGTTTCTGTTACTGGTTTAATTTGTTGGTAGTAGATAGGGGTGCACGACTTGGGAAAAATATCTAATTTTGATTTCTTTTTTTTTCTTTGGACCAGTATTGCGATCGTGATTACATTTGAAATTTATGTTTCATTTTTAACGCGTCCAGGAGAATTGACAAAAAGACTGAAAGGGGCTTTTGAACTGACAAACAAATAAAAGAAAGAAATGTATTTCTTAATTTTTCTTAATTCAAATGGTGATTTCGATTTAACTGCGATTAATAGTGTAACCCATGTAGGTAAAATTTAACTGTGACACTATTAGGCTTCTTTTGATGTCGGTTTTTACTGCAATATATTCTGAATACCACATCATTTCCACATGACCAACATAAACACCACGGAGGAGACAATGTCATAGAACAGTGGTTCTCAAACTAGGGGTTGGGACCCCAATGGGGGTCGCAAAATGATTTCCAGGGGTCCCCAGATGATGGGGAAAATTGATACAATAGAGTTAAACAAGGATTGACACACTTCAAAGTAAATGTAGATTCCTATTTGTTGGCCAATCAAAGTCATTTTTATAAGTCTAGATTCTCAAAATAAAATAAAATATTAGATGTAAGGCTAATTTATCACTTTTTTTTGTGTTTGGGGGTCGCGAATGTGAACTATTGTTATTTTTGGGGTCGTGACTGAAAAAGTTTGAGAACCAATGTCATAGAACACCGTACATTTCACATAATCTCCCAGAAAATACTTCACTGTCATACGTTCTCAAAATTAAGCTGTGTTGAATTGGAACAAAACCACTCTTACTCTGTGCGCAAACCACTTTTCAACCATGCCATTGCTACATAATCATGATTTATTCTACTACCATACTATGACTTTTAGATGGAAAATATAGAGGAAATACAGTACCATATTCACTTCCCCCTTGATTGTGAAGGCAGGTCATTTCACGTATAATAAATGTTCTGTTATATATTAATTCTTTTGACTTTTTACACAGATATAAGTCTCATCCATATTTCCACCTTTCGACCCTTGAATGCCGTAACAGACGCAGACTCACCATGTCCTTTCAGCGACAGTATTGACTTGTCAAAGGTATGCACTCACACTTATGAGAACATTTACTTGTATGCATTCAGCTTCAGACAAAAGGAGATGTTTTTCTGGCTGTTTTCTTAAGTATGTATAGGTAGCCACAACAGCCTTGACTGTCAATCGACTTCTTTGGCACAACAAAAAAGCAATAAAATGTCATTCCTCTTCCTTATGCCTATATTTGACAACTAGTTTTCGAAATTTTACTTGTTACGATGAATTGGGCCAAATTTGAGACTTCATTGATCGGGTGGCAGAGGTTCTTTTTCCTGCACCTGCCGGCCTTTGTGCACTCGCTGAGGTGTCCAATCATGGCATCGACCGTCTGTGCTCTGCTCACTACATCTCTGTGGCTATTACCTTTGGTGTAGAGCAATTATATTTGTCAATCTCAAAGTCATCAGACAGTTCATCTCTCGTCAATTCCCCAGCTCAACTTTTCACCCAAAGTTAGACCTGAATGCAGGATGCACTAGTGCCACTCCTGGTCTTAAGCCGAAGTTACACAGAATACACACAGAGTTCACAAAGACATCAGGCGTGGAAACACAAAGGCCACCAAAACTCCTTTATGTTGAATTTATTGATTTTCTCTTTAGCTTAGCTGCTATAATGGTGTTCCTTCAATTATTATTGTATCAAACATAAGTTTCTGTTACTCAGAGCTGGCCCTGGGCATATAAGCCAGAGGTCAAAGAGAATGGGGTGCTGTAATTGAAAGAAGAAATTAAGAAATAACCAGAAAACATTACTTTTAAACCAACTACTACTACTACTACTTAATTTCTCGTAAAATTGCAGGCAGTATCAGTATTATAAGAGTAAAAAAAAAAGTAAATGATAGTACTGGCAACGTAAAGGTGTCCTGACACTTTTCTTTGTAGAACTGTCAGAGGATTTGGGCACAAGTTGGTGTCTACAAGGTAAAGGTGTGTCCTACGCTGAGAAAGAATGAATTACATTTCTCAGCATTTATTTCAAAGCCATAGAACCTGGATCCATTCTCTGCTAGCGTTTGTCGGTGACTGATCTGCTACTTTGTTTTTACCGCCACATTGCTGACAACAGTGCTTTCTGTTGCCAATAGAGGGACCTTGTTGAGTACCACATACTCCTGTCTTTGAGTTGATTATTTGATTTATTTATTATATATGCAGTGTAGCTTTCAGGCTGAGAAGCCACAGGACGATGACACACCATAGGTCATGTAGAATCATTGTCATTTAGTTTGTATTACAATGCACACCAGATAGAGGAGAACATCAAAACACTACAGGTATGTAAGCTTAGTTTTTATAGAGACCGTAAGCTGCAGCTTATATTAATAAAAACAAAATAATTACATAATCTGACTCTTTCTGTATAGGTCTGGGCTGATTATATTTATATATTTTATTATATTTTATTAATTGCTTTATGTTGCACCTTACGACGAAGCAAGTTCCTATGTTAGTGGATTTTTTTATCACTGACAATGGCAATAGACCGTTTCTGATTCTGATGCTGATTCTGATTCGGAAAATACATGAATAATCATTAATTGCAGCCATTTAAAGGTGCTGTCATTACCTGGCTCCAGGCCGCAGCAAGAAATATGCAAAACAAATATAGACCAGTTTCATGGACAAACTCAATGGACGATATGTGTGTGTGTGTGCGTGTGTGTGTGTGTGTGTGTGTGTGTGCGCGTGTGTGTGTGTAGGTGTGTGTGTGTGTGTGTGTGTGTGTGTGTGTGTGTGTGTGTGTGTGTGTGTGTGTGTGTGTGTGTGTGTGTGTGTGTGTGTGTGTGTGTGTGTGTGTGTGCGCGTGCACTAAATAATAACATCAATTGGGCTGAGACAGTGCGATATGTAGCCTTTATGCTCAAAGATGATATTGCTTCTTCTTCTTTCTTTTTTTAACGCCATTGTGTGGAACATTCCAGGCAAAGTAATAACATCTCTCTGGAGACATGGAGGGATGGACACCCGATCATAGGTGACATAGTGTGCCTTTAACAGTTTTATACAACATGAATAAAACACAACAAGATTCTGCAAAACTAGTACAATAAATAAAAAAGTAGTTATTCAGTACTTAAATTATGAATTATTAATAGGTTGTAATCATTTACATGATATAATGATGATATAAGTTAGAGGGCTAGGGCCTGTAGAACTCTGGGGGAGATTTACTGTTTTTGAAAAATATCCCTCTTAAAATCCACAAATGTTGAACTTTATCATTATTTGTTTGGAACTGGCTCCAAACAACTCTTATGGCCTTTCAGCTGATAACAATCATGTGTTGTGGGTTGAATAATGGCAGTTAGTTTTGTGACTTTGAGGAATTTATTGTTATTATTTAATATCTTCTTATTTATAATCTGGATATTTTAATACACTATTTAACTTTTGTTCTACAGTTTCTGAGTTGGCTCTGCCTCTGGTTTCTGCCAACAGTTGTAGTTGCAGTGCGCCACTAGGTGGAGCCCTAGACGTATAGATTTGACTGTTGATCAGCGTGAATGTCACACTAAAGTCGTGTATTATAGGTACTGAGGGTAAAAGAGGCTGATGTTAATCTCCAGATAATAGAGACCACCGCAATAGCTTAATTATAGAGTTAATTTATTGAACGTGAAAAGAGGTCTTAATGAATGAATATTATTAAAACTATCCCAGAGGCTCAGTATTTTGGTCACAATGATATAGAAGGCATTGGCTTTGACATGACAAAGAGACTGCCTTTCATGCTCTTTCATCAGAAGGTTCAATATTACGGAATGGAGGAAAGTGGAGGCAAAAGTGAAATAGACTATACCTAAATGTTAATGGTTTTAAGTCTCTAAATGTTAATGGTTTGAATGGTTTTATGTCTTAAACACCAGGACTACCAGAGTTCTGAAACTACTAATACTAGTAAGAGGTAGAAGTTCTCAAATCTCACAAAAAGTCGATAATTTCCTTAAAATCATGACACAGAAATAAAATATAAACTAATGCAAGAAAAGTCAAAAAGTCAGGAGTAAATATAATAAAAATAATCTAATATACTAGATAATAGACCAATTACTATAAACAAACCGTATTTGAGATAAATATGGACACATTGAAGAACTAATATGGGTCAAGCATCTGTCAGTAAAATCTAAAAAGTATAACAATGTAAACCATCAAGGTGCTGGTTGCACCTTGACTGTTTATGTTTTTATTACACAGACCCATTACAAATGTGTAAATAAATCCTTCTAAATTCCAGAATTGAGGCGATCTGGTTCAGGTAAACTGGGTCATGGCTCAGTTTCGATGGGGAAAATGTGTACTGAATAATATCCCAAATAGAAAATCATGGTGTTTTTGGTTAATGAAAATAACCTACATGTGTGTGTAACAACAGAGCCGTAATATGAAGAAATATATTTGAGATTATATTTGTATTTAATTGGCATTATATTATATTTAGTATAGGATTATGATGAAGGAACAATGTTGATTTTTAGGTGCACAATAGTAATACTATCATTTTCATTTTGTGACAGATATTGTCTTTTGTAATAGAAAATCAAACTAATTTGCATTTTTACACTGGAAATTCAAGTTTGTAGTTTATGTTTTGTTATAAAGACCAGATGTCAGTTGATCCCTGCTAATGTTTTATGGTCATTTTGCTTCCAGTTCCCTACAGATTGTTGAACATCCTGTTGACATTAGCATTTAAAGGACACAAGTTGTTTTCACATTGTAGTATTTGACGATGTCATAACCTCAGGCCTATATTACTTTATTGGAGATTTACTGTTTTTGAAATATCCAAAATAGAAATCCACAAATGTTGCACCTTTTAATTATTTATTTGTGATTGGATCCACAAGCTTATCATATTAATTTTATATCTTAAAGTCCTTTAAACTGTCAATAATTGTCTCTTTGGAGTTGACAAACCACCACTTTCTGAGGCTTTTGTAAACAAATCATTTTACATCTGTTCATTTGGGCTGACAGAAAAGACGTTGAACTTCGTGCCAGTTTTTTTGTTTGTTATGTTTGTTTGTTTGAATAGAGCTCGGGATAGGGCATCAAAAAACAACCGTTACCATGGAAATCCGCCATGTTTGTTGTTGGTGTGTTAAACTTACATAGAGAATAGCCACAACAATGTAAAAAAGTGAACAAAAACTCCATGGAAGAACCTGATAAACTGCTGGGTCACTTCTGGGAAATACATTTATCAATATCTAGTGTTAGAATACTTGAATTTAGTAAGTTTAGTATTTAGCGTCTTAAAATCTCCATTGATTTAACATTGTGACGTCACCATCCCCAGCTCCAAAGGCTCTGTAAATATAGACATATGAACCAGGTCAAGAAATGTGCAGTCTGACAGTTAAACAGTAAACTCTAGCAGAAGATTCTTAACTGTATGAATGTTGTGATGTGAACTCAACCTATTCTGTGGCTAAAAACTTGTCCATTGAAATCACACTATGTACCACTTTAGTTTTGCCTCCATTCCGGAATAGAAAGTATTGACAGCAGCCTATCGTCTACAGACCCTTTAAGGGAAGTCATACGTTCTCGACTCTTTGGGAAAGATCGCCTCGTCTTTTCACCACTAGATGGCACAAATAGCCTAAGTCATGGCCGTCACGTTTGCTACGCTTGAGCATGGAGGGGAATGGGAGATTTTTAACAACAAATAGTTAATCCAAACCAACATGTGTTCCAAACCATCTTGTATTTTTGGTGGTGTTTTCTTTTCTCCTTTCTGCTCATTTTTAATTGTGATGATGGACTTTATTGTTTACTTAAATGGCATAATTGTGCACAAGAAATGAACAATAATAATAATAAAATAAATAAACACCCTTTAAGCCTAAAACTCCACAGGCAGATTATATTTTAAATGTATTTTCATATAGTTTTAATTCAGGTTTGACTAAAAGTAAAGACTGCCACCTCATTAATTACTGTTTGATTTGATTTATTTTTTTCATTTTTTGCCCCACACATTTTGACAACATTAAAAAGCATTTCTTCAGTGCTGTCCGCATTTTTTTCTGCAAAATTTCTGATTTGTATTTTTCCCCCCTTGACGCTCAGTGCACTCCTTATTTTCATGATACTTGGAAAACAGCATTCTGCTCCCTCCCCAATGTTTGACATTTGGGATGGTGTTATGGAGAGGAAGACTTCTCTTTTCCTCCTCCACAAAAATGCTACATCACTGTGTCCAATCGACTAGATTTGAGTTTTTTCCAAACCCTGTCTGCCTAGATTACATTACCTGAGCTCTTTAGTCAACTAGAAAGCCTTCAAATGAAACAGAGAAATGGAGTACAGACTTTTGCTTTAGTGCACAAATGTGTATCAGGTATGTAATCATTTTGGAAATATCAAAAATATACAAATCATATTTGTTTTTCCTACTTAATTGAAAATGATTGGGAAACAGTAGAGTTGGTGAACTCCTGGTCACACTGGAGCTTCTGGTGGTGTGATGGTGTGAATCAGAGGACAGAAGTGAGCTAAAGGTACAAGTGTAAGAGGCACGCTATATTTAAACACGCTCTGGTTTCTGCAGCTGTTGCCAAGTTGAAGTTGAGCGTCCAGGGCCCCTGCTCCCAAACCCAGGTCACAGGGCATTCAACCTTTTCCCTCTTTTACTTTGGTCAAAGTAAATTGGGGCTGTAACATTGTTCTAAATATACTGATTAACACTATTAAACTAAACGGTAAAAAGGAAAGAACGTGTGGTTGATGAGTCAAAGCCTCTGTGCTTAAGAGAGCCAAACGCCAAATAAAAGAAAATGTCCTGTATAATGACAAGCGCCATAGAGTGTGTTCTCCTTGGTTTCTAATTTGCCTGTGCAGCCTTTAGTTTGGAGGTAAAACACTTCTCTCTCAGACTCACTGTCTCTAACTCACTGAATGGATGACATTGATGCCAAAAGATCAAGAGACATGTAGACAATATGATAATATTCTTTATAGTATAATATTTTATCCTTGCGTGTGTATTTGGACTGAAGCAGGAAGAGCATAATCCTAGGATACACAGAAAAGATTGCATCTTATTTTTTCATGAATAAAAACTCGCTCAGTCAGTGTTTATTAGAATAATAAGACAACATGCAAAACGACACATTTTGACAAGATCGGTGGACAGAAGCCTAAACACCAAGGGAGTTTGAAGTTTTCCCATTTACGCACACCAACAGAGACTTAAAAATAGCTGAACAAAACAAATGTGGGTCAGTGGCCTGTTGAGCACAGTCCCATCCAAGGACAGACTAAATGTTTCTCTGGCCGTCCACACACCAAAGGTCTGTTATCTCACTATTTGGATACTACCAAACGCTCTCAACATCCCACGAAACACCAGCTCGCCGAGACACTGCCCCTTTTGAAAGGATGTGCCCACACTGCAGTGCACCAAGCCTTCTACTGCTCCATTAACCAATAGCTGGGGGTTAGGCAAACAAGGGTTAGAGTGTTGTTTTGCTGATGTGGTTGTTAAACATCAAAAGTGTGTCTTTCTGCGCTGCCCTTACATTGGACACACTTGAGTGCAGCTCTGACTGTAAATGAGCAGTCTGAGAGTGTTCTCAGGAGAGGCCCAGTGCAGGCCGGAATGGGAAGTTTATTTTGCTTGGTGTGTGGATATACTGCCTGTGGATGTGGAGCTAGAGCACTTTATGCTTTAGGAGTTCCTCCCAGACTGGACACTTCTACTGCTCTTTCCCCACTTTCTCCAGACTGTTCATGTTACCACACATTCACAGGGGGATGAATATTCAGAGCAGAACTGCAATGGTTGTATACAATAAGTTGTACTCGGTGTAGTAAGCAGTGATTTATAGGGTTCACAGAATAAGAATGTCTCATTGCAAAGTCTTTGTTCATGCATATTTATTTTTATTTCTGTTTTATTTTTTGAATTAGCAGAGAAGCAACAGATTCAGGAATGTTCGTTTTGACTGGACAGACAACCAGGTCTCTCTCTTTGTACTGCCTACTTTACTTTCTGGCAGTGCTTTTTTTTCTAAAGTCGATGTGAGTCATTTTTGGAAAGAAACTTTTAGTTGGATTTTATTTCTGCGATGCCCCTACTTGGCCGCCCCCTCTCCCCCACTCGGGTCTCAGTCTGAAAAAGACCCAACAGTATTTCTCTGCAGCTTTGTCCCTGCTCACAGACACGTTTGGCACACACTGGATCAGGTTTCCACTTTCATTTCCTGACTGGAACCAGGACGGGTTCTTTGTCCCAGACGTCTGTAGATTATGTGTGTAAGTGTGATTGAGGGGATGGGGGGTAAGGGGCTCAGAGGAGCTCAGTTACAGGCTCACTCAGGTGTGGTCAGACCCCATGGACATCACGGGTGGTAGTGGGACAGGTGAGGGGTACGTGGGTCACGTGCACAGACTCTTTTTGAGTCTTGTATGAGATTTATGGGATTATGTCTAACGATGACAACTCTGCAGTGGTCAACAAGTGTGTGTCTGTGTATGTGTGTGTATGTGTGTGTGTGTGTGTGTGTGTGTGTGTGTGTGTGTGTGTGTGTGTGTGTGTGTGTGTGTGTGTGTGTGTGTGTGTGTGTGTGTGTGTGTGTGTGTGTGTGTGTGTGTTTGTGTGTCTGTCTGGCTGTGTGTGTTTGTGTGTGTCTAGTGTCCTCAGAAGACCACAGAGACACGTCTATGTGAGCCACACACGCCTGTGGGCACTGAGGCCAGAACATTGTCAGATCCATGCATCATTGGTAAGAAAATCCTAGTGCCCTCCTCCTCTGTGTTGCAGCCCCCGCCTCTGGCTCTCAGACCTGAAAAGATCCTTTTGTCCCCTCAGTTTCCTCCACACACACACACACACACACACACACACACACACACACACACACACACACACACACACACACACACACACACACACACACACACACACACACACACATACATACCTGTCAGGCACAGAGCTACCTGTGCAGTGTGAGGCTCATGCGGGCTGCTCTGCCTGTTTATTTGCACACATTAGGAACCTTCCTGCTGTTGATTTAGAGCCAATGCCACTTCAGTCTACTCCAAATGAAAGGCTCTGTGATGATGCTGTATGTTTGCCCTCAGCAGCTGTTGTGCAGGGCCTGACTGTACCTCTGCTCTCCTTTTGTCCACAACTCCACAGTGTGTCCCACTGCAGCCACAGAGAGACATGCTATTCTGGATGTTTGAGTTTCCCGCTTGAAGCTGGGGATTCTGGCCTTATTAAATGTCCACAATGAATTTCCGTGTTGGATTGAGCCACATCCCGAAGGTGACCCTGAGAGCCCAGTGTGGGACACAGTGTTCTCGCTACTGCAACTGCTACTGCCTCCGCTGCTGCTGGCACTGATGCTGTGCCTGGGATCAATAGATTAACAGGCTTTGTGCTCACCTGTTTGTTAATTTGTGAAAATGCATCTACCCAGAGCCGGGGGAGGGCCAACAGGGATGTAATTTAAAAAAAAAAAAAAAAAGGTACCATATTCAGATCACACAGAGTGAAAGGTGGTGGAGGCTGGTATGACGCTGTACAGGTGAAGCCTGGTGGACCTCTGTAGGGGTGGGGTACATGCTCAGTCAGCATTCATCAGAAACAGTGCCCACTGTCATTATACAATAATAATGTATTATATCCAGTTAATAGAATCTATTTTCATTTTGGTGAGCCAGGTATGTTTGTAGTCAATGTTATCACCATTCTATTTCTCTGTTTATGTTTACACTGAGGAGGCATACACACGTGGGTGAGGAGAATTGGCTTGGTCTTGAAATGTTGGTGTAGACATAAGGTCCTATGGTCCATAAACTGAGCTTCTTCGTCGAGTTAAGGGGTGTTCCTCTGGACAACACTGGTTTGCGGAGGTCTGCTGAGGACAAACCCAGACTCCAGATGGAGTCCTATATCGAGAGAGTGATGGTTTGAGGAGTAGGGGCCTCTGGGAGGGTCCTCACATGGGGCCCTCAAAATGAGGCCCTCCATTTCAGACCTCCAATCTCCGCAGTAATCAGCGCGTAATGCGCACTGCGACTGGTTCAGATTAGGCTCAGGAAATCCTCGGTGCTCTCTGCTCAAAACAGTTTAGGCTGACATGAGCCCGGGCGCACGGTTGGGGCGCGGGTCTTCTCTGCACTGTCCTTAGACCGTAGCAAGTAGTTGTTTTAGATTTTTTTTTTCTTTTTAGGGTTTAAACGGGATTCCATTTTGGTTCATGGGTTTGTTTGTTTTGGTTTTAAAATAATAATCCTAGATTTTGCCTGCGCCTTTCAACCCTTGTTTCCCCGCTGAGTATTCTGTATTTATTCCCACGGCTCAGAGGCGGATAAGGACCACCGCGGAACGGGCTTGAGGTCAAAATGTGAACAATAATTAATTGAACGCATAATTTTGTCACATTTTGAACAAATTACACAGACACAAATTTAGAATTTTGGTTTTATTGGAAACTAACCATGACTCTAAAGAAAAAAACCCTTAGTTTCCATCGCTGAAAATTGATAAAGTTCTTTAACAAAATGTCATAAATAAGCGAAAGGGTGGTATACCCCAAGTGTTTCGTTGAAGAAAAAGTTTTGGATGACCCCTTCAAGCGCGTAAAGAGTTCTGTTTCAGAGCCGAATTTAACGACAGACAGTTTATAGGTTAAAGTAGCTACAATATTGAATCATACATACTCATATCTGATACACTTCTCAGTCCGCTGTTCAGAGCTCCGTGCGTCCTTTAAGAACCTAGATCCACAAGACTTGAGGTTAGAGGTCCCAATAAAGAGTCCTGTAGCTGGTGCGCGTGTCCGTGCATGCCGTGCACCGGCTGAGGCGCGCCCAGGCCGGACAGAGGGTACGCAGAGGCGCTCGGATGGGACATGTTCCCCTGCAGGAGGAGCGCCGAAGTGGGCTCCGGGCTTTGCGGCGGCGAGAACTCGTCCTCGGAGCTGGACATGAGCGACTTCCCTCCGTCGAGAGGCGACAGCTGGTTCTGCTTGTTCCCGCCTGCGCCGTTATTCTCGCTGTTTTCTCTGGAAACAAAAAAGTCCAAATGAAAAACAGGACCACTTAATGCACTTTACCCATGTTAGATTGTAATGAAACCTATTGGTCAAAATAACTTCTCACGAATGAACATGCGTCAACAACATGCTAACAAATGAGGCAGAATATCAGTCTGATCATGTGATTGATGCTAGGCCTGTTCTTTTGTGTATTTATTTATCTTGTTTATTTAGTCTACATATTTTGTGTGATAATAATAAGAAGCTGCAAATGATGGGCTTATATTTTTGGTGTGTTATGTTTTATCTTGAATATTGGGCCGATTGGTTTTGCCTGTGTGTAGCTTATTTCGGCTTCTCCTGAATATGGCCTGAGCACATGAGCAATAGCTTGATAGTCAAATCATTAAACTGTAGGTGAACTATTATCATGGATTAATTATTTTAAATTATTTTTAATAGCCAATTCTGTCTCAACGTCTATTGTATATAAATTACACACACAGGCTGCCTTTAATTTTCAATGGTTGTTTACGCACACATCATTGTGCGTTTATTTAGGCTTGTTTATATTATTTGTGCTATTAATTATTCATGACTGCTATGGCTTCTAATATTCGTTCTGTCTATTTTATTTTACAGTATTGCTCTGTAATAGTATCTGGACACTGCTTTTCTTTCCTCGTGGCACACTATGTAAACACATGGAAATCCGTGTCTGAAATCACATCGCGCTCACTCTCACGCGTGCGCCCTCAGCCGTACCTTTCTTTGGCCTCTGCAGCCCGGTCCCGTTGTCGCCGGTTCTTGAACCAGTTGCTGACCTGCGTGGTGGTGAGCCCCGTAGCTTCGGCCAGCTCGCGCTTCTCTCGGGGAGACGGGTACGGATTGTGCGTGTACCACTCCCTCAGCACTCCCCGGGACTTCTCTTTGAAGCAGTAGCTCGTCTCCTCTCCGTCCCAGATGGTCCGAGGCAGCGGGAATTTCCTACGCACCCGGTATTTGCCCACCGCTCCCAGCGGCCGCCCGCGCAGCTTCTCCGCCTCCACGTAGTGCGCTTTAAGCCAGAGCTGCTGCAGTTTGGGGTGGTTGTGCGGGGAGAACTGATGGCTCTCCAGGATCTTGTAAAGCTCACGGAAGTTTCCCCGGTGGAAGGCGACCACGGCTTTGGCTTTGAGCACAGACTCATTTTTGTGGAGATGGTCGCAGGCCGGCAGAGACCACAGAAAGCGTCCGAGCCGCTCCAGGTTACCTCCCTGTTGCAGTACCTCACACACACATGCTACTTGCTCCTGCGTAAAGCCGAAGGACGGCAGAATAGACATTTTGAGTTCCTATTTTGTCTCGCAGTTGTTGTCCGGTCCTGACGCGTCGGGGTCTGCCGCCTGTGGGCCCTTGTGGTGCGCGGCAGATCGCGGATGTTGATTGTTGGGACAATTTGTTCCTGTTGCAGATATGTCAGACTTGAAGCCGTTGTGCTGTCAGTGATTGGCTCGCCGTTCTGCCCACTACCCCGTTCCGCAGAGCGCAAGACTTGTGCAGCTCCGTTTCCTCCCCAGAGGCAGTGCGTCAGGGGCTGAAATAGGAGCGCTCTCCCCTCCGCCACCAGCCAACATCCACCCCCAGCGCACAGCTATGAAAAACAGCTATGAGAGATAGACTACACTTATCAATTAAAGCAGCCTCTGGAAAAGACGTGTAAATCACAAAGTTCCTCATTGCTGCAAACTGGAGTGACAATATTATTCTCTGCCCACACGACCCTATGCCCAGATTTATGATGAAAAGAGACACAACATTGGTTTATGATCCTTTTTATCCCTTTCCTTGGTGTTCTTGTATTGTACACCCAAATCTTAAGAAAAAAAGTCTAAATAGGCCTAACATGCTCTAAACATCCTCTAGTCTTCGTGCTGTAAAAGAATAATGACAGCCCATCTGTTAAATGAAAATCACCACAATTACCCTGCCACCATATTACACACCTCACATTTACATAACTTGAGTAGCCTAATATATTTATATACACTCCAGTTTGGCTGCTTTATCATTTTGTTTATCAAAAGTATCTGTACCGATACAAAACAAAAACAACATTCAAAGTTTCAAAATCTTGGCCTTCGGAGGCAGCAACACGTGTCCTCTAGCCTATCTTGTATTCAGCCAAACATTAATGACGTGAGGACAGTGTGTCTTGGGCCACAGCGTAAACCTGCGATTTGATGTTGACTATTTCGACGTTACCTTTAGTGGCCTATGCCTAAACAGTTGTTCAGTCGGCTTTGATAAAAAAAAAAAAAGGTATGGCTAGGCCAAGGTCTATGGGTCCATTCCTTTTTAGCCATGTTAAACAGGTTCGTTTATTTGGGTGTCTGGTTTTTGCTTATAGCCTTTCACCTCATGTGTCACCAGTCCATCCGTCCCAAGATGGGCGGATTCTGGGTTTACCTGGTGCAGTATGTCTTTCCCGGGTCATTTGTGCACGTGTTTTGTAATGGTTCTAACGCATAAGGCCTAGTACTAAAAGGGCAGGCCTGTGACGCTCAGTTCTTAATTAACGCCAGGCCTCTTGGTGGCCTCGTGCGTTGATTGGGCTGTTTTATTTTACGAGGTGACATAATTCGATCAGTTTATGAAACCTAACGGGCTTAAATAAACCCGTTAGCACATGCACACAGAGAAACCCGTGCGCGTCTAATAAACAACAACTTGTCTCAAGATTTCTTGCTCTCCATCTCTTTAGAGGACGGGAGGTCACGTGTTTACTGTCCGCGTGTAGGCCTATTTCAGGGATTAGACGGGCACCGCGCTGGCTCCAGGGCTGCAGAGGGCTCCGAAACCCGAAACCGCTCCATTAGTAAATGAGTTGTGCGCGACAGTGGTGCTCCGTGGAGCAGTTGTTGGTTTTGAGGGACAGATCACGTTTCTTTATCTACCAAAGTGAAACCAGAGTCCGCTCCGCGCTGTGTGCTGAGGAGCGCGATTTGACCTATAGAAAAACGAAGCTCGTTAAAGCACGTGAAGAGGCGCTGGAGTGGTGGACGGAGAGGCGCAGAGGCGTCACGGCCAAAAATGTAGGCCCATCTATTCTCTGCTCGTTTTCTGTTCATTTGTTTGAACCTGAATAAGCTTCATTTGTTTATATTTATGTGCATATCCTATATTATTTGGCATTAACTGCTATTTTGGCATTTCGCCAATGTATTTTAGGCTTAGCTGTTATTTTGTTGTGATATTTTTCTTACTCTATTTTAGAACAATAATTCAAGCAGGATGTAAGTGGACTGTCCTGGTGCGGGCCCGTGCACAGCCCGTGCTCCGGTTGTATGAGGCTGTGAGAATGAGCTGTTCGTTGCGCACCTCTCGGGTTTCGCTAATATCTGTAGCACATTGCGGCGCGCCTCCTCACTCCTCCTTTAACCCCAGCAGCCCCAGGGCAGCAGGAAGATTATTTCAACATGTGGACACTCCTCTGCCCAAAGGTGCGCTGCTCAGCTGTCACAAAACCAATAGTCCTATTAATTCATAAGCTGTAGCCTATAGGCGAGTCCCATTCAGACACAGCAACCACAACATTATGTGTGAGGAGGTGGACACGCACGAGGACAAACACAAATAGTCCGCATTTAAGAATGACAATAGTACCGGGGTCAGTCAATTATTGTATCATTTTTGTGTGATAGACCCCCGTGGACGGACCCATCATGACTGTGTATTAAGGTTATAATTCGTAAGAAGCCCAAAATGAGTGGGTAAGCTAATTTAAGACTATGGCAGAAAATGAAAGTTAGTTAGGGCATATGCCGTTCCAGATGGTCCCAGAAGTTACTTGCGCGCACCTCCGGGCCGAGCGCGACCGGTCCGGGTCATCAAACGCATCCCACCGAAATCTGAAAATGACGCTTCAAAGACTCTGAACCCGTCACATTTAGATTGTGTTCTGGGTGTTTGTCAGCTGTTTTGAACACCAGTACCTTGGCCCATGTGTTCCAGATTAAAAGTGAGCTTTTATTGGCTGAGGTGAGAGGCAGTGAAGAAACGCAGCTTTCTCTAAACACAACACAACTGTTGACATGAGTGAGTTCAATGAAATTGGAGCTGCAATTATCAGCTTAACAGAGTTTCCTGTCATAAGTGCACTGGGGCCGGGCCCTCAGTCACTGATGTTCCCCTCAAACACGCAACTAACCACACCAGCCGGGTATCTCCATCGCGCCCACACTGAACAGTTGTTTTAGGAGCTGATTTGTGCTCCGGGCCGAGAGAACCATCAGTCCAGAGCCGAGTCAGACCTGCGCCGTGAGCAAACAGAAAGGGGGCGCCATGGCTAAGGGAACGCAGTGGTGCTGCTGCAGGAATGAATGACTGCGTTATGACGCATGGTAATATCAATATAATATCAATATACAGCGGCATAGGATGGGTCAAATGCAGAGGACAAATTTCCCTACAGGAACAATAAAATGTACCGTAACCTTTGTCATTGTCATGATATTTCAGAGTATTACTCCTGGCTCACTCTCTTTACTATTTAACTTGATTCTTGAGGAACATAGTCTGTGTTTCTTATTACTAACGTCTTGTAACTATGTAGATGAAATGTCCCAAGAAAACCTACTGCCTTATGGCCTATGTCTTTCTTCGTCAAATATATTAGGCTGCAGTCAGACAGAAAACTAAGAATGTGTGCTGTTGCAGCAGCAGTGTCCAGTCCTGAGTGCTGACCTTTGACCTCTCATTAGTTGGACTGAAGCTCTGTGCTCAGGTTACATGTGGCCTGTAGTCCACTGCGCAGCATTAAATATCAGCTTTGAAACCATGTGAAGGAGCACAGGTCATGTCTTTAATAAGGCCACACTTCTTGGGGAGTTTCTTACCTTTTCTGCTCTGCCGATGGTTTGAATTTGTAATTAAAAGTATATTTATTTCACATACAGTCTTAGTAAAATATATATATGAGAAAATATATGAGCTGGTACAGGTATTTTGCCTGAAGGAAGCATTGAAGTCAGTAACTCTTTGTTCTCATAGAAATGAACTCCAGTTTCTCTTTAGGTGCAGTACAAAGGTTCAGGGTTGGTCTGCCCCCTCCCCGTGAGAGCCACACACTGCAGGCTCCCGATGCCAATGGGATATTGTTCTGGGCTCCAACAAAGCTGTTTTCACCCTCTTCAATATTACAGGAGGAGTTACCTGATACCTGACAATCAGCTAATCCACTGCCCATAGCGAGCAGGTCACCTGTGCACAGGTAACTCTATCTACCCCCTCCCCTGTTCCCGCTAAGTCGCTCCCATTCCTCCTCTGCTGCACGGTGAGCACAGACAAACAGCCTCTGTTTATTTAGGGCATCAGAGAGACACACACAGGCCTGTCTGTCTTTAATCCACACTTTGCTCCTGCTCGCTCCGGTCTGGTCTGAGCTACAGGTACATACTGGCTGGAAATTCATCCTCTTTCATGGGCCAGAGGAGTTTATACAATGTTTTAGAGGGGCCTATGTGACTGACAGTACGTCCACATGTTCTAAATGAAATCTAGGAGAAATAAGGAGTGTGGCCTTCATGGGGAAAACCCGATGGGTTGGACCCCCCACCCAATAGAGCTGTACCTCTGGAAATCTCATTTCTGTTTATTTGAATTACAGTGGCTGGACGAGAGAAGGAAGGCTAATGAAGTCCAGGTTGCAAGGCATGTGCAACCCATCACAGCCATCCGCCACTCACTCCACTTCTAAAGTCTAATTTCACACAAAATATGTTGTCAAATTATTTCATTGGAAAATACATATACTAAACACTTTTTAATTGTACAGATTACATTTATATAAATTTATTTTTATATAAATATAAAGTTTTATTGCAGTATGGAGGGTTAGAAAAATACATTCACATGATTTAGTTAACAAACATAACAGTATAGGTAAGTTCCAAACTAAATGACTAAAGTGTTCTGTTTGTTTTGTTTTTTTGTGAGGTTAAATTTGACTCCTGACTTCCTGAAGAGGCGGAGTATGACATTCGTAATATTCATAACGCCAAAGTCAAAGGCACAAACATACTTTATATATTCTGACCATTGCCACATGTTTAGTGCAAATGCCAAGAAACAGAAAGGCACATCATTTCTTATTTTAACCCCCTGTTGCTCTTTTTGGGAATAAAACTTGTGTGAAGACTAAATGACCTTTTTGGTGTGATGCAGATGACGCATTTAGTTTGAAGAACATGACAGTCACATGACCTAAGGCATTCCAGCACCTGCTCCTACACATCACATCCACTCAACAGGAAGAAACAGGTGTCGTCTATAAAAATGTACATTTAACCATGGCTCGGACACAGAGACGGGCTTATTCCACTGTAGTAGCAAACAACTTCAATGTTTGGGCTTAACATGTCACTGCATTTTCATTTGTTTAACTAAAATGCTAAGGTCCACACTCAAGGCTTGTCTTTGTATAGAGTGCATTGCAATGGTCAAATTTGCAAATAAATTATCATTCATAAGATAAGAATGAGGAAAAAAAACAATTGACACGCACACACTCTCACGCAAATATTGAGCTGGGTGGGCGATGTCTGTGAGGTCAAAGGTCAGCCATGTCCTGCTCCATCTGCACAGTCTGGAGTTTGGCCAGGTCCTTCCCCTCCACAGACTCCCCACACATGACCCGTACCATTTCGCTCACTGCCCCCGAGTCCTCTGACTTACTGTCAGACAAGTTCATGTAATTGCCTGAGCTGATCAGATGTGTGGCCCTGACCTCAGAGGCCCCCAGGTACTCCGTAGACTGGAGGTGTTCGTTGTGGGACGTCAGAGGTGTGCTCACAGTCAGAGTAGTGTAAACTTCAGGCTCGGAGCTAGAGGAGCTTACCACAGCGGCCTCTGAGGTAGAGATGGGCCCCTGGCTATGGGGCCCCTCGTCTGGGCCAGGCCCACTGTAGCTGATGTGTGTGCCGTGGTCCAGCTGGAGAGTGGGGTGGTATGAAGAGAACACGCTGCTGTCGAGAGGCTCCTTCTTGATGGAGCCGTGAGTGCTGGGGCCCATGCTGTAGAGAACTGTGCTGTGGTGGAGGGACGCCAGGGTCATCTCAGCACTGGACGAAGCCACTGACACATTGTTCAGAGGCATCGAGGCTGCGGACAAAAGAAGCACAGTGTTACCACGAGACATTTAGAGAGGAATCATCAGTGACCGCACACATTCACTCTACCATCTAATTTCCTATTAACAATCGATAAAGGGCTGCTGGTAATGCAGAAATAATGTGGTTTCTATATATGTATGGTTTTAAAGAAGAAATATATGATTAAACAGAATCTGATAATGTCAGATAAATTTGTTTTATTCTTAAATCTGAGTTTATGTTGAATGTGCTTTGTTTTAACGTGCACAGAAGAAGAAAAAAAACTCACTTAGTTACATAGAGCTTTACCTTCTCTTGTGATTCCCTCACTAACACCAGGCCTGATCTCACTGCCGTCCTGCTGAATGCTGTTAGTGGACACGTGCGGTCTATACTGTATCAGCGACGCCATAATGGCAGCAGTTAATGCCTGATGGTTTGATTTTCTGAAACTGCTGGGAACGTGAGGCGCAGTGATGACAACTCATAATGACTTCAAAACTCTTTTTTCCTGGAGGGTTCGAAGAGCACTACTCTTATGTGTGGCCTGGTCTGGGACAGGCCAGCACAGGGCAGAAAGCTACCTGCAGATGGGAACAATGGCTGATTTTTGAACATTAAAGAGAACACCTATTTTCTGAGATTCCTTTTGTTCCCACAGAACTCCCGGGCTTTCCTCAGAGGAGCTGCGCCCTGTGCAACATATAAAGTCACACATGGTTGTTACACATTTCTCCACCACCATCAATACAGACGTCATGCTGGTGAGTCAGCCCCCTAGCAGCTGATGAGAAAAGTAAAAATTAAACATGGCTTGGATGCTGTTTGTAAGCTGTTCTGTTTAGGTATATTTAACATGTGACCCTTTAGAGTCACAAGTGAAGAAAGTGTGCAAGAAAAGCCAGGTCTTAGCTGTGAGGAAGCGTTGGGTGTACCTTGAGCCACAGTGGAGGAGGAGGACAGCTGCAGTGGAGAGAGACCCACGTCACTGCTGAGGAGAGGGTTGCTGTCACTCTCTGTCACCGCATTGGGCACTGGCACCAGGCTGTAACCCCCCAGAGAGAGTGGCGAGGGACCATTTTGGGAGGCCATGTTGTGAATGTTCTCCAGCTTGACTTCAGTTCCATTCGCACAGCCTGTGTATGTACCATACTGCAGAGCAGGCTCTTCAACTTTGTCCTGGCCTGTCTGCATGTGCATGTCCATCCCAGAGCCCCCCAGCAGCACCCCCCCAGAGGACCGCAGAGGGCTGAAAGGCAGAGGTTGAATGCCCAGGCTAAGTCCATTGAACAGTATATTTCCTGGTGAGTGCAAGTATGAAGAACCATTGTGGAAGGAGTTGTTGCTGCTAACCAAACTTCCATTATACAGAGCGCCACTGGTGGAACCTGGGGAGGCCTTGATGTCCCCGATCTGCTGGATTACCATTCCTGTGTCCAAGCCCCCGGTCTGGAGGGGAAGGCTTCCATGTGTAATCACCCCATCTGAGGAGTTAGAGAGCGGACGCGGAGACAGCTCCTCCTGACCCTTACTGGACTCATCTTCTGTACTGTGATTTCCATCTGACTCACTGTGAAGAGTAGACATTTAGAGCTTTACAAACAGCAAATAAGTTAATTTTCGTTTGTTATTCTAGTATAATAAACACCTGAATCATATCTACGGGCCATGCAGAGTGAATTACATTTGTTCCCATGTCTAGCGACCTTTACTGCGTGTTACGAATGCCCCACCCCCTTACCCCATGTGGAGAACGCCCCTGACACCAACACTCAAACATCAAGCGTGGAACCATTTGGCGCAATAAATTCAGCTGTGACAAAATGCCAACACTGATGGCTCGACAAAACAAATGGTCAGTGAGATACTACTGTTGTCTTCCTCGGAGTTAAATAGCTTAAAATACTTCGAATAATGTTCGAAGTGAAATCAAAGTGCCAAGCGCGTGTGTAGAACAGACAGGCTCAGCAACGCGACCAGGTGCGCACGCTTTGTTCTCTTCTAAGAGCATCATGAAAGCGTGTTTGAGCTCAGGATTATGAAAGCCTACTTTTGATTTGAGGAAAGAAAATTTGGTTAATATATGTTATACGGTGCACTTTAAATTAAATAAATAGCATAACTGGATTGGACCCTCATTTGTGCGCGAGGCCATAAGGCAGAGGTTATTGTGTTGCCTATAGTTTCCATGGCCCTAGCACCTACACACTTGAAACCGGATCTGAAGGGCAACAGCCTCATATTTCAAAACATTAAAGGCATGCTCCAAATTAACGACTTAAGGTCTACTTTTATTTATCTTTCTTTAGGGTGAACAAAGAGGAGTTTGGAGTTATTACTCCAAAAGACTCAAAGTCCTACTTTGTAAACACCTACTGCATGCTTATGGGCGCGCGCGACTGAAATGCGTGAAGTGCTCATAGACCACGAAGCAACTTCACTTTACGCAATAATTCACAATTGGAATATTTTTTCATTCCCAAATTACGCACAATAAATTAAATGTAGTAGAGGTTTGGGGAGTGAGCTCACCTTTTGGACTGAGCCTCGGACGGGTTTCTGTCCCGTTGTCTCCTGTTTTTGAACCAGTTGCTGACTTGGGTCAAGGAGAGTCCTGTGATCTTGGCCAGGTTTCTCTTCTCTGCAGGAGACGGATATCTGTTTTGATTGTACAAATCCTTGAGCGCATTTCGGGAACGCTCCTTGAAGCAGTACACGGTCTCCTCTCCGTCCCAAATAGTCCTGGGGAGAGGGTATTTCCTTCGAATCCGATATTTGTCCACGGCGCCCAGGGGTCTCCCCCGCGCCTTCTCGGCCTCGGTGTAGCGGGCCTTGTACCACAGATCCTGCAGGAAGGTGTGGTTAGTGGCGCTGAAGCTATGATTCTCCAAGATACTATAAAGCTCCTGGTAGCGCGCCTGGTGGAACGCGACTAGGGCTTGGGCTTTGAGGATGCTCTCATTGCCGTGGAGCAAGTCGCTCTGCGGTAGTGACCAAAGGAACCGGGCCAGTCTCTCCACATTGCCCCCCTGCTGCAGCGCTTCACATACACATGCCACTTGCTCCGGAGAAAAGGCCAGAGAGGACGCGGCGCTTACCAGCAGCTCTGCCCGCACCGCGTCCGTGTTGGGAGTAGCGCGCTCCATGGACAACTCCGCCGCGTCCAGCGCCTCAAGCCTGATGCACTTTTCCGCTTCTTTCACATTTTCTCTCTTGATATCAGTTGCTCTTGTGACTACTCCAGCTGAAGAGGAAGACATTTTTTTGTTGAACCCTCTGTGTAAAAGTCACTCCTCCCCGCTCTCTCAGGTTACCTCCTCGCCATGCGAATGTGATCAGATATCTGACAGCAGCTGTAAGCAGATACTCGCTGCCTGTTCCACCCAACGTGACTTTTCCTCTGCGGGACTGAGCCGCGCGGAGGCTCACTGGGGTCTATCTGCGGGACACACACGATTGGCCGCTCAGGGCCCGTGTGGGAGGAGCGAGCGCCATCCAGACCAGTGCTGTTTGGCTCCAGGCTGTCACTCAGACTCAGGTCTAGCCCGCAGTTCACCTGTGAGGTGCGGGCTGGAAACTGAGGGAATGGGATCTCCTTGTTGACCAGACCAATGCCGACTACGTAGGGAGAGACATTTGCTATACCCTCAGAGTAAGGAATATAGGCTGTCTTGGCAGAGGTGGGCAGTACATTTACATTTAATTCATAAAATTGTACTCTAAGCAACTTTCTGACACCATAAACTACTCTTACTCCTATTTGAGTGATATATAATTTACATTGACTACTCTTACTCGAGGAAGGAATTGCCTTTCCCACTGTGACAAAGTCTAATAGTGACAGGCGTATGTCGACAATATTAAATGATTTGAACAAATATAAAGTTTTTTTTTACATTTGTATGGCGTTGAATACCAGATTTCATCCATTAGGCTATTTAATTTTATCCTTCAAATTACTTAAATGTCAAATTAAATAAAGTATGTCAAGTGGTCTAGGAAATTACCCTCGAGTGATTTCCTGGACCACTTTGTATTTTAGCAGTCTAATATTATTTTTTAAGAAACTTTACTACCAGTTTGGCAACTCTTTCCACCTCTTGGTATTAGTAACTTGTTCTTACACACAATTAGACACATTTAAATGAACTGTACTAGGTTAATGCTAGGTTGAAGTAGCCTATGCCTTGTCCATCAGTCCGATTATGAGGACCCTTTCTTTTTAATTTCGAGAGTAATCAATATTTTTTATTTAATCTACTGAATCTGTGGTAAAAATCTACCCTACTACAAAATTGAAATACGATAACTGTGTTTATATAACCAGTACAAGCCTACTCTATTAATTAAAAACGTTCTCCTATGATTGGCTACCTTGTGTGAACTGTGAAGTATGTGCGCTCAAAAAGTTGAAGAGCACTGAGAGGAGAAGGGGAACTGTTTTACCCGGACCGCAGTGTTTTACCCGGACCATTTTCTGTGAAACTCATATCCGGAAGTAGAGGTAAACAAGCTGTCGTTCTGTGTCACTCGCTTTTCTGAAGTTTTTGTTTTTATGCCAGAGAAATGGACGATCAAGGCTGTCCTAGGTGCAAAACAACCAAGTACAGAAACCCGTCTCTGAAGCTGATGGTGAACGTCTGTGGACACACGCTGTGAGTTACACTCCGCAAACACGCTGTACAGCAAAAGCTGCTCTTATCATTCAATTCATCTTTGTAACCTTTTATCTGAACGATTGTATCAGTTTATGTCACAGATATTCTCGATCATGTATTCATGTATTTGATTAAAAAAAAAAAAAGATAATCTGACTGTTTTTCTTTTTGAGTTATGCATTTTTGGATTATTGATCCCGTTAACTAATAATACAATCACTTAAAAAAAGGCTGTAAAAATAGTAGATTAGAAATAATAAATTACCCAAACCTGCAGTTTAATCTTTCAAATATCTGTATTAAGTGGCATTTCTGCACATTTGTGGTTAAATTAACTGTCCATTCACGTTTTGTGCTATACTTGAACTTCATCTACAACATTTACAGGCATGTTTTAGCACATTTCTGACAGATTGCCATAATATACGAATATTGTCAGCAGAATTATCCCAATTAATGATAATTAAATTATAATAAAGAATAATTGCCCCTCCCTACCTGGCTATTTACCTTGACATTGAAATTAAGGACACTATTGTGCAAAATTTAGTCTCAAACTGTGTATTTTTTGAAATTTTAAATATTGATTCTACAATTCTGGACCATTACCTTTAAAGTACAACATACCTACTCACTTAACTTGTGAGTTTCTTCTAATAAGACCTGACATGTTTCGGCGGGATAACTTCCGCCTTTGGAAGTCATCCCGCCGAAACAGGTAGATGAGCTTATAGCTTTATAGCTCTATAATTTTATTAGAAGAAACTCACAAATTAATATTCACAAGAAGACAGAATGAACTTTCCAAATATAACTTACCTACTAATTTTCATTGCAAAGTATTACTTGTATCACAATAATTTGTTAATTTCTAAATAACAGATTAAGATGAAGTTGTTTGCAATTGATGAAGTTAAGTCTAGTTCTACTAACATGCCAAGATGATTTGTAATGGAATAGTAACAGGGCTGTGTTAATAAAATGGTTTACTTTTGTAACAGAATGATTTATCAATTGAGCGACATTTGTTGACAGTCTCTTATCAACAGATTGAGTGATAGTTGTAATTATTAGGTAATTAGCTATTTATTTATTATGTTTGTTAAACAATATAAATGATTTTGGTTGAGGAAAAGGTCTAAACAATTTAAAGAGAGTCCTTTGTTGAGTGATGTTGATGTACTTCTGGGATTGATTTTCTCAGACATTTGTCGAGCAGCTTCCCATGGACATCGTGGTGTTTGTGTGTAAACTGTGTTGGACTCTGAGCTGGTTGGGTTTGTGGTGCAAACAGGTGAGTGCTCTGTCCATGGTCATGCTCAGAGATCAGCCTGTAGTTGGCTGCTACAGCCCTCCTCCCCTCGCTGTGGGAGCTGCTGACAGCTGCAGATGGGGCTGATACTGTGGGACAGGTGAGAGAGGCGCACCCTGAGCTCAGGCCTGGGATAGTATGTCTATTTGTCATGTGGACGGTCTTCATAAGAAAGACGACCAGTCTCCTCCCTGCCTCTTAGGGGCTCTGTTCTTTGCTCTGTAGTTGCACAGGATTTCCCCAATGGAGACTTGTGTTGTGTGGTCCATTTATGGGGCAAGGGGCAAGCTACGCCCCGCGCCTTGTCCTGTCCTGATGAATGGGCTCTTTGTGGGCCTGTGGAAACAAGCTGGATCCCCCTGTCTACCTCCATATGGCAGAGCTCTGCTGCTCCTGCCTGGGGCCACTGTGAACATCTGCCTCCTGCAGCTCCTCCGGCTCCACCAACTGGACACTACACTGTAGACCAGCACATGGTGCTGCGTTTCATGTAGGAAGAAAAGACATTTAAGTGTAACTGTCAGTTCAGACTACTGCAATGTTTTGAGTTGGTTTACAGACTAAAACCCTTATCTGAGATGTTTGCATAAACAACTGAAGTGACTAGCGATGCACATTTAACTTTACCAACCTTTGTGAATTCTGCTGATGACGTGAAAGGGCCTGTGTGGTGACAACTTTGAAAGGTGCTTTACAGTTCTGTATATGCAGTTGGTCTGAAATCATAAAAGCGTAGTCTTGGCTGGTAAGGTAAATATTCTGTGCCATTTTAAACTAATAGTTGTTAGCTGTCCAAAAGACAACAAGCCCTAAAGTCAACTAAAGTCAAAGTCTTCTCCCCTGGTAGAATGGTGATGATTATCAGCATGAAGGATCTCCTGTGGAAATAAAGCTCACCCTGAACAAACGTTTCTTCAGGCCAGGCCCATCAGGGAGCTCGAGTAGCAATGTGATGGGTAAACGCACCTGTATACAATACAGGTGATTGATGGCTATGCTTGGGGCCTTTGACAAACTAATTCTTTAGATTTCTTTAGTTTTTTTGTTATGTGATTAATGAATGTAATGTAACAAATGCTGGAAATGCCATGAAGAGCAGAAGCATATTCTCCTTTAGTGTTTTCATTTAGTCAACAAGCTTTGTATGAGTCAGCTATTCATTCTCTGTTTTTGATTCAAGCACTAGGTTTTTGGAATATCCCAATTTATTTATCTGTTCAGGACAGAGCATTAAACTTGTTACAGATTCAAAATAAGACATATCCTAGAATAATTGCTGACATCTGTAGACATTATGGCAAACTACTAAACATGCTAATACATGCCGATAAAAGTCAAGATGTGATTTTTTTTTTTTTTTCCTTTTCTTCAATTTATCTCCCAATTTATGTGTCGATTCATGTTTACGTTTGCATTTATTCTTTCCCTCAGTAAAAAAATCTAACCATTTTAGTTTTTATTTACTTTGGCTGGGTTCCTAAATCCTTATGAATACTATGTTCTGTTAAAAAAACAAGGAGGATACAGACACTGCACTGATGTGGTGTCAGACTAATTTCCTTCTGTCTGAGAGCGGCAGCAGCATAATCGACATTCCAATCATAACCCTAACCCTCTCTCAGCACTCAGCCCATTAGCACCCACGGCGTCCTCTGCTCCTCCAGGCACTACTCTGCTCCCTGCTCTGAAATGAGGTTTAGCTGTTTCGAGGTGCCGGCCGTTCACCTGAAACCTCTGTGTTTGTCTGCAGATGTGAGAACTGTGTGGAGATGCTGTTTGTGCGTGGATCAGGGAGCTGTGTACAATGTGACACGCCCCTGAGGAAGAGCAACTTCCGCGTGCAGCTCTTCGAGGACCCCGCGGTGGACAAAGAGGTGGAGATCCGCAAAAAAGTGCTGAAGATGTACGTGTGAGGGCTGTGGGTGGGGTCAGTTTATGTGTGATCCAGCCTCCTCCCTCTTCTTAAGCCACCTTTGTCTTTCTCATTACTGTGTTTGTTTTGTAGACAATGAGTCTCCCCGGGGGGGGGCTCAAATGGGAAGGCTCTTTCCCTGCCAGGTTTTTACTCAGCCCCTCCCCGCCTGTCTCTCATCTGCTCTTTAATAGCTCCTTAATTGACATCTAATGTGTGTCTGTTAGGCAGCGGGCAGACATGCTGTTATAAAATGGTTGATTTAATGGGGGTTATAAATGTCGGTATTTTTCTCCTTATGGTTTTCATGTTGTTCTGTCGTCATAGATATAACAAGCGAGATTTTGACTTTCCCAGCCTTCGGGAATATAATGATTATCTGGAGCAAATAGAAGATATAGGTAAGAGACTGTCCCAAGGTTTTGCACCTGAAAGTTGTCCAAACAGGATTAGATGCCACGTTCACTTTTAAAGTTCTCCATTTCTATCATAAATGTACATGCTTCTTTCTCAGTAGCACATGTGGAAACAATGTGCCTAGTGTTAAGCAGAACATTTTGAGTTATTAAAGTGAAGTGTTATTATGCATCCATCATTTATTTTGTCATCTTCAGTGTTCAACTTGACAAATAATATTGATGTGGAAAACACCAAACAGAAGATGGAGCAGTACCAGAGGGAGAACCGGGATATCATCCAGAGGAACAAGGCCAAGCTGGTGAGTATAGACAGCAGTAGTGATCTGTGCTCCAGGCCAAGGTCTCATGTACAGTATGCGGTGTTCCCTCTCAGACTCGAGAGCAGGAGGAGCTGGAAGAGCTGCTGCTTCTGGAACAACAGGGCAATGAGCAGCGCAGATTGGAGGTTTTGCAGGAGGAGCAGAGGCAGCTCCAGGCCAAGAGGAAGAACAAGCAGGCACTGTTAGATGAACTGGTGAGCGTCACTCACACAGGCGTCACACATGAGGTACCTGCACAGGCGACAGGTGTCAAGAGGAGAGTGACTAAAGCACCCCTGCCCCAGGCTTCATTAAGGGCTATTTACTGGTCATTGTGCCACTGCCCCCATTGTCCTCACTGTAATTTCAGAGCCCTTTGGCACCATTGTGTTGCGCTGTGGTCTTTAGCAATAATTGTTCCTGAAGAGTGGGCTACAGAAGCCATCCGAGACAGAGGCTAAACCTTATGTTTGCTTGTTTCAAGCACAGGGCTGTTGACCGTAGCCCTGGGGGTCTCCCATGAGCTCTGTCATCTGTACCTCCCTGTGGCTCCAAAACACATCTAACTGTGGCTGTTTTTATGTATAACACTTGAAATCCACTCTGCTGATGTAACAATATCATTCAAATAGGAATTGTTGCCATTTTTCTATTCTTCTGTCTGTATTATTGTTAAGATGGCCACTGCATGAATTAATTTTGCTGAAATTTTGAATTAGATTTCGGTGGTAGTGCTGTCCGCTTGTCAACTGTGTCTTGGACGTTTTCAAACTTGGTTGTCTGAGCTGGCAGCTCTCCAAACAGCTGACCTTCAAATTACTGTTTTGTTTTTTGTTTTTTTCTTCATACAATTCAAAAGTGTCATGTGGCCAGGGCCTTTAAATGACTTTAAATTAATGTACCAATATAGAAAGTGACTCGTTTCTATGTCTGTTTCTAGGAACAGTCTCAGCTTCCGGCCACCATCTTGTTGGCCCAGCACAAGGCTCGTGCTGTCCAACTGGAGACTGAGATTGAGCATCAGAAACAGAATGTGAAACCTGCCAGCCTGTTCTCCACTGGGATCCAACAGGTAAGATCCTGCGACTGTTACCCATATTCAGAGAAACATGCCTTTTACTTGCTCTACATGCTGCTCTACATGCTGCACAAAGAGTTATGCCTTATTTGAGCTATACTTCTACAGAAATGAAAATTCCATTTAAAAAATGGGTAAATTTATCATGCTGAATTACAAGCCCAAACAAAAATGTAACTGGTGTTTTATGTGGGATTGTTGCATGTAATTTATTTTTATAAAACGCACTGCATCCGGTTTTGCGCCACTTTTTGTACATCTTCTAATAAGCAAAGGCTTGATAAAAGACTCACTAATAATTTCACCATACTATACAATTAGTGTTACTTTAACAGAAGCATAGATGTTTTTAACAATTGGTGACTTCTCAGCTGTCTTTCCATTAATGGCAGTTTTAGTTAATCCATTCAAAGCTTGATAATGTGATGCTCAGTAAACAAACATATTATTCTTTAACAAGTTTTTTTATGTAGAAATGGCATAGAAAATTTAATTCTGTCAACTGGACAAAAGTTATAAGAGTGAATACATTTTGCCACTTATCCACTTAGCTTTTCAGTTTGGATGTGGAAATGTGGGGGTGGGTGTGTGGATGTGTGTCTCCGTGTGTGTCCGTGTGTGTGTGTGTGTGTGTGTGTGTGTGTCCGTGTGTCCGTGTCCAGGGATCTGCTGTAGCCATTCCTCCAGTTTGGGGGTCACTGCCCCAAGTGCTCCGATCACCACGGGCACCATTTTGGCTTTCACCTTCCAGGTGATGTTGCCATCACTTGGTATTGCCACATCAACCACAACGGCCTTCCTTTGCTCTGTATCCACCACCATGATGTCTGGTTGGTTTGACATTACAATTCTGTCAGTCTGTATCTGGAAGTCCCACAGGATCTTCGCTCGGTCATTCTCTACCACCTTTGGAGGTGTTTCCCAATTTGACCTTGGGGTTTCCAGTCCATACGCCGCACAGATGTTTCTGTACACGGTGCCAGTCACTTGGTTATGGGGTTCCATGTATACTTTCCCTGCAGCATCTTACACCCTGCAGTTATGGGCTGGACTGTCTCAGGAGCTTCTTTGCACAGACTACACCTTGGGTCTTGGCTGGTGTGGTAGATCTGGGCCTCTATCGCTCTGGTGCTCAGGGCCTGTTCCTGTGCAGCCATGATGAGCCTCTGTGCTGTCCTTCTGTCCGGCCCACTCTAGCCACTGGTAGGATTTCTTGATATCAGCCACTTCAGTTATGTTCCAGTGGTACGTCCCATGTTGGGGCTTGTCCTCCCATGATGGTCCCTCCTCCGGCACCTCATCCTCTGTTACCCATTACCTGAGACATTCACTGAGCACGTCTTCATCGCCTTATCCTTGATGTACTTGTGGATCTGGATGTTTCATCCTGGATAGTGGCTCTCACGCTCACTAGTCTCCTTTCTTTCTTACGGCTAGTGTACAGGTCCTGGATTTGGGATGGAAACCTCCATACATGGTAAGGAGCTTTCGAGTCTTAACATCTGTGGTGTGTTCCTTTGGCCACCTTATTATGACCGCAGGGTATCTGATCACTGGCAGGGCGTAGCTGTTTATCGCCCGTTTCTTGAGCTGGCTTCTTACGACTTGCTCGCTGGAGGTATTTGGCTGTTGCTACTTTCCTTGTTGCCTCTTCAAGGTTGCCATTTGCCTGTGGTATTCCAAGGTATTTATCCATACTCAATGTCTGCTATTGTTCCCTCTGGGAGTGAGAGACCTTCCCTTTTTTTGTTACCATCCGACTGCACCTCTCCAGCCTGAATGACATACAGTGCTGTAGATCTTGGTCGTGTAGATCAGTGAGTCGATGTCTGACTCGCTCTTAGCTTACAGCTTGAGGTCATCCATGTAGAGGAGGTAACTGATGATGGCCCCATTCATGAGTCTGTATCCATAGCCAGTCTTCTTGATTGTCTGATGGCTGAGGGGGTTCAGACCTATGCAGAACAGCAGGGGGAACAGAGCGTCTCTTTGGTATATGCCACATTTGATGGACACTTGTGCAAGTGGCTTACCATTGGCCTCGAGGGTGGTCTTCCACAATCTCACTGAGCTTAGCGTCCATTTGAATTTGTACATCGTAGTCTTTCTTCTAATGAATCCATGAAAATATTAATCAATTTATTCGTTTTTAATTGTTCTGTAATCCTTCCACTTCTGTAATAATCTGACTGCGTTTATCACCAATATCGTTTAGTATCAATATTATACTAACCATGGTCTCACATCATGGCATCTTTGTTGCCAGTTGCAAAGAGAGGTTGTTAAATATTGAATCTTCTGTGCAGAGTCTAAAGGCAGATGTGATGGATGGAAAGCTGTGTTGGGTTGTGGTGTTGCAGTTCTGTGGGGCTGAAGTCGCTGATGCAAAGGAACACTGTGATGGTGTTGGCCCTCCTCCATCTATTCCTCCATTGACTCGTCGCAGAGCTGTGCTGGGAAAGCTGTGGCGCTGTTGGGGAACTTTGGCTCTGGATTTTCCTCAGTCCAGACTCTAGAGTAGTTGTTTGAATTGGTGAGGTTTCCGAAAAGAGCAGCACATTCCTGGAGATTGTGGGAATGAATCTGCCAAGTTGTGGTCATAAAGTTGTTGTTTTTTGCTTTTCTTTCCCTGAATTAGACATTGCAATGTGTGACAAATTACTTAAGTGTTTTTACCAATTTCTTAAAAAAATAAATAAAAAATCAATAATAAAATATTACCACAGGCTGTCACCGTTTTATTTGCCTTGGATGCAGAATACACACATTCTCCGATTCTTTACTTAATGAAAAATACAGAGAGATATCATTGTGGATTTTCCAGGCAACTGTTTATGCCCTTATTTTCCCTTATTAAGAGTCAAGTGCTTGATGCCACCTTCAAGTTGTATTCTTGCGTTATTTTAAAGTGTAGCAATCAGTTGTATTAATCGAGCAGAGTTGAAATTACAGTCCAGTGAAAGTAAATGTGAGTTGGTTGACTTATAGTGGTGTTTGTGAGCAGAAAGTTTACATGTTCCCTGGACAAATGTTGAAGAACTTTTAATAGTGACAGTGATGAATGGACATGTGCTGATGCTTGACCTCTGTGGATCTGCTGGTGATGAGTGAGTCCTCCCCTGTAGCCCCTCTGCTGGCAGCTGCTTCACCCTGAGGCCAAGGAAAACTCCGCACAGTGCCATTACATATGGGCTTGTTTTCAGTCTGTGGGCGCGCAGGGGTGGCACTCGTGTCACAGGTTCTCAATGCCTGAGTCTTTAAATACAGCTGACCTCATGATGTGTCGTGTGGTGTCAGGTTGTTTACTTTGTGGAGCTCCACAGTGATGCAGCGATGGCTGTCCATACAAAGAAAAAAAAGAGGAAGCCAGCTTGAGGAGCCTGGAGGAGGTTTATTGAGCCTAAAGGAAAGTGGTCTTTTCCAGGTGTGATGTGAAGTGGGATGGGCCTGGTCTTGCCCCAGGAATGGCCTGAAGTCATTGACTAATCCCTCACTTTGTAGATGCTGTGTTGAATGAAGACAAATACACACGACTGCAGGCTTAGACATAGACAGTGCACTGGGTGCACACATCCAAAAACTTTGTTCTTTTGAAGTATAATGTGTGTTTTTCAAAAAGACATTAGTGCAAATAAAACAGGCCCTCTGAGCTGAGGCTTTATGTTCAATGATCAAACAGATGGGAACAGCCAGATGCAACAACATTATTTTATGTTTACTATTTGGATTAAAAGCAGCTTTGTGATGTTGTGTAAAATTAGTATATAATAATATTTTTGTTGTCCCCAGTACAAACTTTATGAAGAGGTTGTTGGACAGAAAGCATGGCTGAGGGTCAGTCCTTGTTTACAGGCGGCAGAGCAGCTGACATACTTGACGAGGCTGCTATGGTTTAATGTTGGCACTCGCACACAAACACCAGCTCGTCCGCCACATGGGGGTGGAAAATGTTCATCTAAACAAAAAAATGAAGCTTAATTAAGCTAGGTTTTCCCTGGTTATATTGCAAGGTACACCCTGTCAGCTGTGGTATTTGACTGCCACTGAAAAAATTTGTAATGAGGATGTTTGCTCAGACCTGTTTGACTCAGGTAAGCTGCCCTCTACAGTGTGACCTTAGCTCACTTAAGCACCCGTCAGAGCAGGCACTGCTTTGCGTTATACTTTGCTGTGCGCCGCAGACTGGCCTAACCTGTTCTGCCTACGCGCCTTCTTACCCCCCAGTCCGCAGTATTCTTTTAACTAGAGAAAGAGAAAGCATGCTTTGCTTCTAGCTAAGGAAGGACTGAGTGAATAGTCAGTGTGAATATTGAGACTTCAGGATCACTTGATGGCTTCCCTGGCTCAAGGAGAGGGTCATTTAAGGGATGGATTGTGAGGCCTGAGTGGCACTAGCACATGTGGGCATTCACACCTCTTCCCCAGCCCAGTCTGGCTCTGACTGTCCCGTTCAGTGACGCCCAGCCCAGAGGAAGGAGGACTTTTCAGCTTTAGAGGCTTTGTGCAGGGCAGCTGCTTCTGGTCCAGGCAGTATATATTTAAACCTGTGAGGCAGGGGGTGGGCACTCGCGTTTACACTTGCTACTTGGTGCGCTCAGGCTGTATGTTGTCCAAAGCCCTTTATCCTCACAGAAGCATGGGCAGCAGCGGTACAGAGGGGGTATGCTCTAGTTCAAGCACTGCCCTCTAAACCCTCTATAGGTGCAGGTGTGTCTGATGGTGCTGATGGTGGCTGCACAGGACCTTGTTGTCCTTCATCCAAGCCACTCAGCAGAACACACCGGAGTACGGGGGGGCTACTGTCCAAGCTGAGATCTGTACATTTATACACTGTACATTTACTCAGTGGCACATGTCCAGTAGGAAATCACTATAATAGTTATGCATGAAAGGAAGAGGCAGAGATTGACGACGTTTGGTTTTATGATTCTTTTAAACTCTAGCTGTGCTGTTCATATGGTCAAAATCAAAGTCATAAAATCTCATATCAGTCTAAGGTATTTTGAAACTACTTTCTGAGCTGTGCCTTTTCTGGCATCTTGGTTATTGTACCTCCCAAGCCGTTATATTATCATAATTTGTTTTCATAAAGTTCTTGAATGCTATGATGATATAATAGACAATGTAATTTAAGGATTCACTGTTGTTTGATTACGGTGTCAAAAATCATGAAAAATTGTAAAATTGTGATGTTTCTTCACGCAATAAACGAAACACTAAAATTTGATAATATTTGAAGAAGTGCATGTAGTAGTACTAAAACTAACTAGCACTTATGATTATTTGCTATTTGTGTGTAGGGTTTGTGGTCTCAGAAGCTACATTCATGCGTCAGTGAGACCTGTCACACTGTTAATAACACTACAGATTAAAGCAAGTGATGCTGTTGCTGTGCTGAGGGCTCCTTGATGAGAGAAGCAGATGTTTGTATTGGCTCTGCAGAAGCATGCCCCATTTGTTTTACAGAGAAGTTCTATGAACAGGATAAATGGGCGTGAAGTAAACCATTCAGACAAGCAATGCAAATACAAAAATGGTCAATTAAGTGATTAAGGGTGTCAAGGTTATAATTAATCAAACGTATTATTTATCTTAAGCAAATTGTCAGCAGACTATAGAAAACTCATAGATGGTAGCCCTATGCATTTTTTTTCATGAGAGACATTGGCAAATTAGCAATTTCAATGTGTGTTTAAATTGCATCTTAACCCTTTAGGTTTCATGAGTTTTGCCCTCATTGACTCTAAAGGGGAACTGTCAAATATTTACACTCATTAAACAAATGTAAAGATTTCTTGTGTTATCTGTGTGCAAAGTCAAGGTGCTGCTTCAAACCTTCAAAGCTTATTGTGTTAGATGAAGTCCTACTGTGTTAGACAGGTATGAAGGGGTGTTTGTTACTCTGAATGGCCCATGGAAACATGCTGTCATTGTTCTTTGTATCCATTCAGACATGAGCAGAGCAGAGAGCAGGCTCAGACCAAACCGCTCTGTCTCTATTTTGTGGTTAGGTTCATAAAAAAAATGTAACTTACAATAACTGCATTTTCTGTTTGTGTCTCAGCTGTGTTTTGGCTGCACTAAACTCTATGCTGGAAACAGGACTGACAGTTTTATATGCTTGTGTTGTCTCTCTTTATTTAGAGTCAGATGGTGTCTCTTCAGCCTGTTCCCAGGATTGAAGAAGTTTTGTACCAGTACAAGCCCCTGAAGGTGGACACGTATGGACCGCCTGTCCCTGAGTTGGAGCAGCTAGGGAGACTGGGGTACATACACACAGCCGCACTGCACAACAGAATATTAACTTTCATTAAAAAAACAAAAAACAAAAAAAAGAACAACTCTGGTTGTTGTTTTACTGACAATGAAAGTATTATTTACTTGAGCTGGGATCAAACCATGAAGCTGAGGTAGGTGCATTTCCTTGTGTACATGCTATAGCTGCTTTGCTTTGTTTGTTCAATTTGGATACAAGCTTTGACAAACGTAAGCAGGGGAGAAAATTAATGTAATAATGACTTTGAAATGGTAATTAAAATAGAAATAGACTGAATGCAATAGTGCAATAAAATACACAACAATTTCATTATCACCTGCTGTTGCGCAAAAATGTCTATAGAAATTCATTATATACCTGAGCCTGCCTGCTCTGCAGCGCAGCAGAAATACATCGTGCAATACACCAGATTCATACCAGTACCGCATCCTAAACTTTTACCTCAGATTACTTGTTCAATTCATAGTGTCACCATGAGCACAGGGCTTCTCATGACTCCCCCAATGGACTTACTGTTCTCCAGTCGTGCATATTTTACCAGTTTCTATGCTGCACTTTTCACTGATGCCCAGAAAGTTGGAAACTTAATGGGCGAGAGAAGCACAGTGCGCACTTGGACATTGTGAGAGACCTTTTGACTTTGCCTACATAAGATTGTGACCTTCATTTGGCTGAGAGCAGTCTGCTTCAGCAGAAAGTCGGCATGCTTAGCAAGAGGATTTTCCACCTTTATTGAACTTTATTTGTGAGGTTTAAAGGAAATTGTTTGTGTTCCCCCACTGTATTTGCTCAGTTAAATATACATATAAGTATCTTGATCAGGTGAAAACATTCTGCACTGCCAGTGGTAGTTTTAGCACAATTCCTGGCACTTATTTACATGATGTATTCTGTGAAGTGCTGAGGTCCAGCTTCTTCTGGCTGAAGTGATCAATATGCAGATGAAACACATCTCAGAGTTTTTGCTGTGTGCTGTGCTCTGAGAGGCACACACGTTTAGGGACATGGTGTGACTGGGGGGCGCACAGTGTCAGCAGTTCAGTGTCCAGTAAGACCTTGCTCCACCATAAAGATAAATGAGCAGCAGCAGTCCCTCAGGTGCATGCCACTGTGACACATCCAGGTATGCATAGACAAACCACAACTCCCAGGGTGCAATGCTCATGCTCTGTTAAGTAAAGTAAGCTGTATTGCTGACTCTTTTGTGTAGTCAGCAGTTTGTGTGATTCAGCTAAGTTTGGGGTTGTGTGCAAGCGCAGATACATTCCGTGCCCCTGACAGTGTCCCCTAAACCTGGAATACATTTAGAGTCCCCCTCACGCACACTCAGCCCGGTTATTGCAGCCCCAGTGTTTGGACGTGCTGTAGTCTGTGATGTGGTCAGTACTCAGAGAGAGAGAGAGAAAGGGGTGGGGGCAACGGCGGGAAGACAGAGCTCAGAGAAGTCCGCCCTGGGACCTCTGATGCATTATGCTGAAAAGTGTGAGTGGATGAGCTGAGCGCCTGTGACAGGCACCAGAAGATTTCAGATCAGGCTGTTTGTCTTGGTAAAGGTGCAAGTGACAGCTGCTCCACTGCTCGTTTCTGCTGGACACAAGCATCAGGTGAGACTGAAGTGTGCAGCCTCCAGACTTCTAAAGGCTGTGATTGTAACCTCTGTTCTGTTCTTTTATCTACAACGTATGTTATGAAGGGCTGCAGTCGACTAAAGAAATTATTGGTCGACTCAAGACTTGCTCTTTGCATCAATTAGACGACTAAAAGGAGTCAACATGTGATGCTGACAAAATATCTTGAAACTACTTGTTATCTTAGATGATAATAAGACGATTTGTTTGACCCAAAGTGCCCTGGCAATGCAGGAGTTTACACTCAATTTTTTAGTTTTGTTTTCTTTTTTAACAAAAAACTACAAATAAACTGTGTAATTATCTATACAACTGCAGTTTAAATGCATTGCACCAAAATCACAAGATAACTCACTCCTTTCTTCTGTTGTGAAAATAAATAACGTAAAATAACCTCAAAATTATTAGGCAACTTAAAAAAATTTTGGTCAACAAAAGCACCGTCGAACGATTAATCAACTTAACGACTAAAGGTCTACAGCCCTAGTGTCATGCTGTCCTTGCCCGTTGAACCTAAAAAGACATCCAGGTTCTTGCTTTCTCTTAAGTTATCAGGACCCCAAAATTGCAAACGTAAAAATTCTATTAAAGACAGCTGCAAAGGGCCCCCCAAAAGAGCCTGTTCAGATTTCAGCACAGCATTTGTTTCCTTTGCACAGACATTAACATTGGCCTCAGAGCAGGGAACTTCTATGATCCGTTTGTGACTAAAATTCAGGAGTAAGACTCGGAATAGGAAGACAAAAACTATTGAACACATTGTATGTCTGTTTGGGTTCCTGTTGCACAGAATAAAACAACCAGTAAACAAAAATAAGCCAAAGTAAATAGTACTTTATGAGCATGAACAATACCACATGACTCTGCAGCAGTAGCTCCTGTAGAACTGCAACCACGATGACTTTTGTATTGTCTCACAGGAACATCCTCTTAGGCCTATACAAGTAAAACAAATAGCTACTGGTTCATGCCGTATTTCCACTAAACACTGCTTTCTCCTTGAATAGTTTAAACCACTGTGTCTGTAGGTGATGAAAGACTGTACAGGAACCCGGACGAGAACAAATCACATAGATGGGGGTGTGGGGGCACATAGGGGAAAGAGAAATGGGCTGCAGACCATTCAAAAATCCAACTCTAACCTCAAGTGCTGACAATGAAAGCTTGCCAGAACAGTTGTTTGTGTTGGCACTGCTCACCCTGAAATGAGACCATTTCTTTGACAGAGCCTGGTCTAGAGGCTTTGCCAAATGCCAGTGTCTATAATATTTAGAAGATTTTGCTTCCTCCCACACTATTGTATAATTGATGGAAAAAGTGTGTTTTTTTCGGGAACAATTGTCAGGCAGTCGTTCTTTTGAATGGGGCGAAGGGAGCAACTGGTGTATGGTGTTTAGTCTGGAGCTCTTCTCTGGGGATGGACCTCTCTGCAAAGGAAGGACCTCCACAGAAAGAAAGCACCAACTGGAATCTGATAGTGATCTGTAACTACTCAACTCAACTATATTTAAATAAGTTTATTTTTGGTCATATGGGCGTTTGGTTTGGATGCCCTGAACTTTGTCTTGTTCGTCGTCGGACACAGAGACCGCCTAACAAGTGCTTGTCTTTGAATGATAACAGCGAGCCAAAGTACCTGAAGGGAACAGTAACACAGGTAGGACTTCGATATGGCTGTGCATGCCTCTTTACTGCTTTTAATCAACATCAGCCCAACAGTTGTTGCCTTTTCAAGAGCATGTGGTTAAGCGGAACAGTTTTCCTACATTTATTGGTGCTGGTCTCCAACATTACTGAATAATAATGGGGAAAACGATATTGTATTTCAATGAGAATTTTAGTTTAGCATCTGTGGAGAACTTGGAAGCACTATTTCTCACAGGGCCATATTTAACCAGCTACATCTACAAATACCAATCAAACCAGTCAAAGCCCAGATTCTACACTTGCGCTGGGGCTCTTCAATACAAACCCGTAAAAATGTGCTAGTATTAGTGTTGTCACGATACTAATGGATTTATACTCAATTCTCCATACAGATTCCCCTGCCACAATGACAATTAATTGCACATTTTTGGGGTCATGGGTTTAGACATACAAAATAATCATACTTTCTTTATCTTACCATGTGGTTCTATACTAGTTCTCTAAAGCTCAAGATCATTGTAAATCTGTTCATATACTGTCACATTTTGTCCTGTTAATGTGATTTTTTTTCCAGTATCAATACTAGTGTTAGTACTGATTAGTGTCTGACTTTCGAAACGTTTGACAACCCTATTCTGCATATAGTTTTAGTGGCGTATAAAATGTAAAGCCCAACTCCTGAGTGCACTTGGCCCCCTGCAGGGTGAATTCTCTACCGACAGGGCTGTCAAACACAAGAGCCAAGTGAAGTGAGCGAGGACAGCAGAGCCGCAGAGCACTGAGGCTCAGAGGAGAGAGCACAGGTCAGGGGAAGAGGGAGCAGGAGGTTGTCTGTCTGACTCCATAGAGACTGGCAGGAGCAGAGTGATGGCACCTTAGAGAGGCTCCTCTAGGGCCTCCACACTCTCACTGAAGCTTTGAAGCCAGAGTTACGAGTTTTAGAGAGCGTGACATGTGAACTTCTCAACAGCTTCTCTACAGCACTGCTCTTTTGATCAGGGAATTGGTATAGTAAAGTAAATAAATTATGGTATTGTAAAAAAGCAATTATTATTTATGTTTACGTTTGGCATATTGAGATTGAACACTTGATATATATTCACCTTTTTAAAGGGACAGAGGAGGTAAAACATGCTCAGTAAGTGTAGCTTATCTTGAGGCTTGAATTTTCTGTAGGTCAGGATTGGAAGCAGGTCAACCTCCACAGATTGACTATTTGCATTTAACCAAAAGAGTTCATGTCATCTAAAAGTGTGCAGGCTTCAGTCTGATGATTTGACTGGCAAATCCGTCTGTGTCTACAAAGTGTCTTCGCTGGCAGCCCACAGCGTAGCTCTGATTCCCCTCTACTGTAGGTGTGCGCTCCTTACAACGGTGGATCAGAAAGAGAGCTCGGCCATTGTGTGGTGCTCCCCCACCCAGGCCATTATCCGTCTGTCTCTGTAAACACGCCATTAACAGACAGAGCTATGGAGGCAGCATCACTATTGTTTTCCCTCTCATAGATCTGAGCAAATATTGATCTTCTCTTGAAGTATGACTCAAAATACTCCACTGGCACTGACTGGAGCGTTTTATATGTTGTAGACCCACAGAACAGAGGGACATGAAGCTGTCCATTTGACTTGTTTGTTTCCTCCTTTGATCGTTTATTTCAGAGACTAGACTCTACCAGACTCCTGGTTTGTTGGTTAGCAGACTGTACAGCTCTTTCCTGTACTATTTTAACCCAGGTGTGCAGTCATTTTCATTGGAAAGGCCAGTGTAGAATTGCATGGTGTTCACCCCTCAGAAGTGAACACATCCAGACACACAGCTCCACACAGAAACTGTCTGTGCTCTTTGCCCCTGGGGCAGTGGCCCCTCCGTGTACTTGGGGATTAGCAGGCTCATTTTCTCATCTTAGTAGCGGCAGAAAGCAAACAAACTCCTGTCATGTAGCTGTGTGGACCTGCCACCTCATGGTAAGAAGCTTTCCCTCACTACTTTGGGTGAATTAATGCAAATGGCTGTTCCAACTAACAATGATGTTTCAGTGCACTTAACAATTAGAACCTTGTCAATTTACTGAAAACTTAAACTAAACTATGTGTAGCAGTGTGTCAGACTAATTTCTAGGCAAGTCTGCCTCATCTGTAACAAACAAAGGTATTTTAAATTTCACAATTTACAGGCCCTTTGCTCATTTTGCTTTTGCCATTGCCTTTTCCCAGCTCGGTGTCTTATTGAAATCCTCTGGAGATGCTCATGTAACGGATACCTGTGAAGCCACGTCCCCTCCTCCTCTGTCAATTCTTCATCCTTTTGCTGCTCTATTCCCACAGCGTGTCATCACTGTGTGGTGGCTCTGTTCTTAGGGCGTGCCTGGTGCCAGTGGACATTTACTGAGCAGCATCTGTCCTGCCTTTGTTTACCGACCCATTTGGTGAACGCTGACTTTCGCGTCACTCATTGTGCCCCACATCAGGCTGCTAGCTGCTCCTCTGCAGTGAGCCTATCAAATGGCAGCTCAGGTGGCTTCAGTGTCCAATGTTTTACTGGGAGAGGTGTGTTGGCAGTCAGTCAGCCTCTGCTGCCCCCGTAAGGTGAAATGTCTGCATTGCAGGAGCAAAAGACAAACTCAAAAACACTGCAGCATAGCATGTGGAAGAGGTCCAGTGTAGGACTGACAGGATCACAGGACAGGACAGTGGTAAGACAAGAATGCTTTTGTATGGGTATGGATGTTATCTTTTGTTAATTGTTTAAAAAGTTAAATAAAATTTCTAAAATTATTATCTCTGCAAGCTAGAGATTACTTACTAAGAGGAATTAGCAATTAACAATTCAATTATTTATATTTGCTTTTATGATTTGAAGTTAATAAGTTGCTGTAAGTAAGTGATAACATTATCAAGGAATTACTGCCTATAAATTACTAATACTAAGATTTGATTTGGGGGTGAATGCCGGTGAGCCCTGCCGCAGATAAGGGTGATGAGTGCACTCACACGTGACACAAAGGACAACATTACAGACTCCTCACAAACGTCTCACCGCAGAAGACAAAATCTCATTGAAAATATATTTCCTTCGTGCTCCCAGCAGCAGCTCTATCGGGCCTGCTTGTGGCTTGTGGGGTGATGTTGTCTGGTAGAATAGACAGTGTTCTGGTCTCAGAGGAAGCTGCGCTCAGAGGAGTAGTGTGACCTCTGACCTGTGCTGATGAGACTGCTCTGTTGACAGATATAGTATACCTGTGAGAGCCAGGCCTGTCTGCAGGGGCTTGTCCTCACTGAAGCTCAGCCCGCCTCAAACCAGTGGGAAAATGCTCTTTCTGTTGGACTGAAGCAGCATTCAGTCAAATAAACCAATGATGAATGGCTTGTTTTCTTACCATGAATTGTTTGTACTGCTGATTATTTTTGCATTTGAAGACCGCCTTCAAAAAGAGTTAATTAATTACATTTTTAAATATAAAGGATATTCTTAGTAATTTGGATAAGGTCTGCACAATTAATCACACTTGAATCAAAGTACGAATTTTAAAGGACACAAGTAGCAAATCACACAGCAATTTTTGAAGTACCATAATTTCCTCCACAAACAACAGATAAATCCTAAACCTTCATTCTGCACAAAAACTGCTGACCCTGTAGTTGAGAACTGTACAAACAAATGTTCTGAAATACATGTGATACTTTATTTGTTCTTGTTAATTCTCCTAGACGTATTTGAAATGTGAAATTAAATCTCAGTACTTGTCAGAATAATTGCAATTCAATATTCTTCCCAAATAGTGCAGCGGTATATTTTGGATAACATAAGACCAGTATTGTTTTGTGTGGCGTTCAAGAGATACTGCCCATTGAAAAACATGTACTGTACTTGCGTATTATTAATGGAGATTTGCAAAAGCATAAAGTGCATGAAGCAATGTTTATGTGGTGGGCAAATTGTCCCGGGGCAGATTGAGGGGCTGGTGGAGGCGGTGCTGCGTGTAACCGGACCCTGTGCAGGAATGTGGGGGTGTTGTTGAGGAGTGAGTGGGTTTGGGGCAGTAGTACGGGTGATTAGGAGGGGACAGCTGAGTCCTGACCCCTTTATAATGACAAATCATCTGACAGGTGTGTGGCTCTGCACCCTCAGCCCCCATCATTCCCAGGCCAGGAGCCTCTCTGGTGGAGCCCGGTGCTAAAGGAAGACTTCCGGACTCATTGGGATACAGCAGCTTGGGCCGAGATTTCTTAGTTATAAAGCACATGCAGTCAGTATGTCAGCGGCCTTAGTAAATACCCCAGCCTTTAGTGGAGTGCTTGAGATTTGGATAAAAGTTCACTCTGTAACTTTTCTGCCACCGGCTTGTCTCCATGTTATGGCTTTACCTTTGTTCTCATGTGCACTCACTTCACTCCAACTTCCTCCAGCCTTTTTCTGATCCATTTGAAGCCAACACAACGTGTCTGGACACGTAGTTCTGGTTTTCCCCTTGTCAGCCCAAAGACCGCCTCAGTGCCAGTCCCTCGTGGCGACACACCAATGTAATGAGAATGAGGAGAGGAGAAAGTGTCTCTTTTCTCGACAGTAATGCTTGCGGGTGTATACCAGGAAAAAAAATGTTCTGACAATTTTTAGCATAAGCATTAGTCAGTACCCAAGTATTCACTGTGCATAGCGGCCAGTAAGGATTTACATCTGCAACAGAATGTGTTTTTTAAAGGTTCAGTACATTTGTTTTGTATAAAATGTAAAAAAAAAACAAAAAAAAAAACGCCCAGTTTTGTTCAGTGAGCCTGAATTATGATATTGACAATTCATAATAATAGATGTTATACTTACATATAATATACATATTTGATCATCACACAAATTTTGATATTTGGTGGCAAATCCAAAATGTTAGTTTAATTTAGTGACGGAAAGGGCTTCTGTAAGGTGGTCTGAATCTCTGTCCTCACTGACAGAGCCAGACATTTTAACTGTCTCAAGTAGAGAAAGGTGCACCTTTTTCTGGTAGCAGTTAGCAGGTCTTCTGTGCTGGTCAGACTTGTTTTATTGTTTCTTCTAAAGTCAAACTTGACCACTGGCCTCACAGCAAGAAGATCACGAGTTTAACTCCTGGGCTGTGCATCAACCCAAAACGTGCACCACAAGTAAAATCTTCCTGCTTAAGTCCTGATCAGACTAGTTTAAGATCTGGAGATGGGTCCCTGGGTGCTGTGCTGCAGTGACCACTGCCCATGACACTTTGTCCCAGCACCATTGAAGAATGATTCAAATGCAGAGGTGCAAATCAGTATGGGGACATTATAGAGTACCTTAACCTGCTGTAGTGCTCGTAACAGACAGTAACAGCACATGGTTTACTCTCACCTTCAGTTTTACCTCAGAGAATTCCACTGAAGGACGAGACACTTGGCACTAACAAAAGCTATTCTTCTGTGTCCGCTCTTTTGGAAAGCCCCTGTCATATTCCCCACTGACGAACACTGTCATTCATGTCTTCATGACCCGTACCCCCTCAGCCACATAATGGGCCAGTCCAGAGTGACCCATATTTACCCAATAATACCAAGCTTTGAAAAGGTCTGGATCAAGTGTCGGCTAATGCTCCGGTGGGGCCGGGGGAGTGAAAGATGTTACCGGCTCGAGCGGCTTGGGTTTCAGGCCACTGAACAAAGCAGAGGAGAAGAGGTGATGGGGAGAGGGCTAACAGCAGCTACAGCTCCATGGTTAAACAGGGTTAAATGTTGTGTTCGTGGTAGTCTTAGTTATATGTAGTGCTACGGTGTATTGTTCACACAAACATAGTGACTCACGTGAAAGTACTGTGTACTAAAGTTTACTCAATGTAACTCTGTAAATAGATTACTACTAATGAGTATAGGCCTACATACTGCTTTAGTTTATGAGCCAACAAATTATTTGATGTATTTATACTTTAGGGTTAAATGTCCTGAACAAAGAAAGCACATTATCCCTGAATTGTAGGGGACAGTCCAATTATGGATTTCCATTTAGCAAAAAAAACAAGAAAAAATATTTGCCATTTTATAACAACCACATATCTTTGTTGACTGTGTTGTCTGCATAACCCTCTGCCTAGTGTACCCGGTACTAGTCATCGCTTTGTCATCTAATAAACCTAATAAATAAATCATGGTATGATCCCTGTACAGACCTCAGGTCATTACAGTTCTGTTCATTTAGTGTCTGCTTTAATAAAAGCACAACACAATAAAAAAACAAAACTTTATGGGTCATTTATTTTGACAATATACTTTTCAGCACGGTCAGGTGACCAATTCATTTTATCTTTAATGTTTTGCCTTACGTCTTGTGCACTTGTTTCTGCTCAAAATGGACTTACAGGAAGACAAACCAGCAGGAGTAATGGAGCAGGACTATACTAACCTCTGTGTTAAGGGTGAGCAGAGGCCAGACAGAGAAGTGGTTCTGCAATGATGATACCCAAAGGTGATTTCAGCTCACACACCCCTGCCCCCCGCCCCCACGCTCCTCTGGGGCAGGCAGGTATAAGGTTTCACAGGCCTCTCAGCTTTCTTGGAAGGAATGACCACATGAGTAGCTTGGGGATTAGATTAGCAGGAAGAGCAGACTTAGCCAGGCCGTAAATAGCCCACTTTTTTCACCATTAAAAAGGCACAGTACAATATAATCAATACACAGCACTCATCTGCAGCAGGAAGCCATCTGAGGAGGCCTGTGAAGTGCTCTGAAGGACGAGCCAATGCTGCGCACCCTAATGAAGTTAATATTAATCACTGGCTTATACTTAAACTGCTGCTGGTGCACAGTGGGCTTTCTGTGTCAAATACCTCACTGCTTTCACCACCGCAAGGCCTTCCATCTTCTGTAACCTATCTTTTGAACAAACCTGCTATCCAGTGTTTTGGACATTTTAAATGGTCTTCTCATTGCCATAGCTGCGGTCTCAGTATTTTTGCGTTGTCTCTTGGGCCTCCCACAAGGCTAGGGTTACTCTGGAGCAGCCCTCCTCTGTCTTTCACTTTGAAGTTTCACAGCTCTTGAGAGGTTTAAAGACTTCTGTTGGAGCTGGGTCTTCAAGCGACCTCAGATTCAGTGGTAAACAAACGTGTATTTTTCATGTATGGCGCTTTAGCCGTGCTCACGGGTACTTTCCAACTTTCATTCTCTGTTATTGTTTTATTATAGACATGTGGCAGAATACTTTTGGTCAATGCCTATAATGCAATTAGAGTTGCAGTTTTCGACTCAAGGTTTAGTTTACACTCCACATTTAAGGTTGTAGAGATGTTAGATCCACACTTAGAAGCTTTTGGTTGAAAAATGTAAGGCGTTTGCATTACCTAATAATAGCAGCCTTTGCAGTTTTCTAATTGTGACCATTGAACTTGAGATTTAGATTTTATTAAAACTTTGCCAATAAAGCACATCAGTTATAAAGAATATTTAGTAATTTAACTTGATTTTTAGGGAAAATACTGAGGCCTGTTCCAACATATCTGTTGATAATCTGCAGTAAAAGTCCTTCGCACTGAACCAGGTCTGACATGTTTGTGGTATGGCAAGCCCCTAAAAGGAGGCTGTCCATCAGAACTGCGGAGACATGAATTAGCAGCTCCAATGTTTTTCTGTCTGTGACTCAAAGTAAAAATAAACAGTTTTGTCTTTGCTTAAGAATCTTAAGAGAGGCTTTGGCTGCACACATCTGTAAGCACTTAAACTAAAGGACACCAAGAACACTTTAATAGAGGGGCTTTTCGGCACAAGGTGTTCCACTGTTGCTCTGTGCTCCGTCTGTCGCAGCTGATCTGCTCTGAGGCCAGTGCAGAGCCAGAGAAAACAGAGCTAGGGTAGATTTAGTGGGGAATGAACTTGGACTCGCATTACAGTGAGGGAAGTTCAGTGGGCCGCAGCTCTTCAGTGCACTGTCTGTCGAGCAGGCAGCTGACTGACCGGGGCTCTGTGTTGCAGGTATCTGAACCATGTGCGAGCCGCTCAGCCACAGGACACTGCTGGAGGGTACACCACGGCGCTGGCGTGTCACCGGGCCATTCAGGACGCCTTCAGTGGCCTCTTCTCACTATAGACTACAGAAGCCTGCTCAGGGTCTGAACTGAGCACAAATGGGACTGAAATCTGAAGAGGTGATATGTAAAGTAAAGTAACTCAATTTTTTGAGTTTTATACAACATGATTTTTTTTATCCAAATAAATTTCTCATGAAAGTAATTGTTGTGTATTTTGTGTTTCAGAATAGTTAATCCTTTAACCCTAATTTATGTTCACCACAGGACAGTGTCACACAAGTGTTCCTATTCGATATGATGACAAAAGTCATTCTCAATCAGACTGAAAATGACTTTCGGAAGTTGAAACGTCTTAATTTTTCTAAACTGATCCAGCTGACTAGCCCCAAAACTACAACTTGTTCCATATTCATTTATATGTAGTAAAGATATTATTGAGCAATGAGCAAATCAGCAAAACATTAAAATCTGAAATATTGATTCTATTTTTCTCAACAATCAGTTTACTTTCAATATAAGTTATTTTAAAGTCAACATTTTCTAGTTAACTTTCAATTAAAGCTGTACAATGATACTGTCTGGTAACATGAAGAGTGTAGGTGACTTCACTGTTTCCTTCACAAAACTATTTATAAACACACTGCAGGTGATGTATGTGTTATCCATAGAACTATAATAAAACCTGGAAGATGAATCCAAGATGGCCGTCCTGTTTATCCCTATGGAGAGTGCTCATTGGCGCATGACCCCAAAAAAGTTTCTTACTTCCGCATTTACTTCCTGATACGGAGGCTGACATCTTTGTTTTACTTCCTGAAACGGAGGCTGCCATCTTTGCTTTACTTCCTGATACGGAGGCTGACATCTTTGTTTTACTTCCTGAAACGGAGGCTGCCATCTTTGCTTTACTTCCTGATACGGAGGCTGACATCTTTGTTTTACTTCCTGAAACGGAGGCTGCCATCTTTGTTTTACTTCCTGAAACGGAGGCTGCCATCTTTGTTTTACTTCCTGATACGGAGGCTGCCATCTTTGCTTTAGGGCGCCACGTGACGACAATCCCCCACTTCATATAAAAACGGTAATTTTGGTGATTTTAGAAACGGTAGCTATTTTATTTAAATACCGATAATAATTCAGTCCTGTCTGCAATTATAATGAGCAATTTTAGAAAAAGGCTGGTTCCAAGAGGCTGCAGTACCTCGCACGGCCACTAATCAATCTGGGACCACAGACAGAGGGGGCGTACCTTATCCAGTTCATTTAATACATCCATGGCGTTATCACATTCATTTTTGTCAGCACTGACCACCTCTAACAGGCATTACCTTATAGAAATTCTGGTTCAGTAGATTTATTCAACATAAGATTGGCCAAACACTCTAATTGTCACTGTTTTTTAAGCACATCCACAATTTATAAATGTTAAAAAAAATGTTTAAAAAAAAAAGTAATTTAATTACTTGTTGCATTCAGAATCCAGTGCCATTATGATTCACATTTCTGTCTCTTTGCGCTTGGTTCATCTGCAGACTCTGAAAAGAAAACTACATCATCAAACTGAACTTTATATGTGAAAAGGAGTTAAAGCTGTCCCTCCTCACCTGTGACAGTGGCCTCGCTGTTGTACAGGACCTCTTTGGGAACACTGAAGGTCACACACATCATGTCTTTGTTTGGTGCCACGTTACGCACAAAATGTGCTGAGGCCTGGTTTTCTAGTGAGAATCCAACAGCCTCAGAAGCCCTCAGCATGACGTCCCGTGCGGGGTCATCATCTTTAGAGAAGCCGTAGCAGTGCACTGTGGGCAGCTGTGTGTCAGTGGGAGGCTCCTGCTGCAGCAGACCTTTGAAAGCATCCAAGAAGTCAATGGCCAGAGCTGGCAAGTTCATCACCACATGCACAGCCGCCTTCTGTGACAGCAGCAGCGGCATCTCCTCTCTCAGAGGGCCCTGGATGAACGCTCTACCGTCCAGGTTAAATGTTCTCACTCTGTTCTCCACTTTGTTGAGTTTACAGTTGTGCTGTAACCATCGGAAGGACTCAGGGTTTAAATCATTGGCCAATACATTGGCACCACAGCGAGCAGCTGGAATGGCAAAGGGTCCCACACCGGCAAACACATCAAACACTGTGTCTCCTCGCTTCACCTGCTGCACAATCCGCTGGTGCTCCGTGCTCAGCCGAGGGTTCCAGTAAACCCGGGAGAAGTCAAACTCGTATGTGACACCATTCTCTTTCACCTACAGCAGTCAGCAAACATCAGTACAGTCAAACACTTTAATTACAAATAAAACTGTGACCTACTTTTGCCACCATGTTCTCCTCTCCAGCCAGCACCTCCATTTTGAAGTTTCTGTAGGTAGAATCTATGGTATTTGTTTTATTGACCACACAGGTCACCCCTGGGTTTTTATCCATAATGACTTGACCTTCAAGACAAAGTAAATCAACTTCTTATACCAATTCAATGAGATGTACTGCTTAAACAATGGGGAAAATAATAATAGTTTGTTGAGTTTCTCCTGAATAACTAAACCCATAGACTGTATATAGAGTATAAATAGTCTAAGCTTAAACCTCATGAAGACTTGTGGCTTGTGTTAACTGTAGGCCTCACCGATGAGGTTCCTGTAGGGCAGCTGGTGTTCCCTCAGGTTCATGTGTGCAATGTGACCCACTCTGCTGAAGCTGGAGGTCACGTCCTGTCCGGGGGGCAGCACTGCCTCCAGCACCTCCTCACTCTTCAGGTTCTCATAACCCAGAGTCAGATCATAGTCTTGCAGCTCCTGAGCAACAGAGAAGGACCTGAGCGCCTCCTCCTCTGTCCCACTGAAGCTGCTGGGTGAGGTCACTTTGTGAGGGTCCAACAGAACCAAACGGCAGTCACTGCTCCCCTCTTTCTCAGGCACCACGCGGGACAAACCTGGCCGCTGGATAATTACTCTCTTTAAGCTCTTCACCACTTTATTCAGAACCTTGATGGGCACCCGGAGAGCTGGTACTGTGATGTTTTGTATGAAAGCTTCTCTGTTGAGACTGGTCATGCCCCGCACTCCTGGAGGGGGGCTGTACAACGCGAGTTGAGCTTTAGGATCCATGCAGACGGTGCACACAGCCGCAGAGCAGAGCCACTTCTCTGTGTTTCTGTGCGTTTGTGAAAGCGTGACGGCTCTGAAGAGCGACCTGCTAAGACACAACACCGCAGTTACAACGAGGACTGTTTTACTCCTAAACATTGATCTGTTGTTGTATTTCAGACTCACCTCCACATCATCTGCTCCCTCACATGCTGGCACTACGTCATCAACAAGCGACGAGAGCACGCACTTGGTTTTGATTGGTCAGAAAATTGAACTCTGATTGGCCATCCTTTTAGCTGACGCTTCAAAGTGACGAAACAAACAAGCTTGTGACAGCAACAACTGAAACAAATTGTCGGGAGATAAGGTCATGTGATGAAAGTATGTGATCATAAAGTGTGTGTTTAGCGAAGAGGAGCAGCGCGGGTCCGTGAGGTGCGTTTGTGCGTCAGACCAAAATGAGCGACGAGGAGGAAAATGAAGTTACACCTTTACTCTCAAATGTAAGTCCTGGCTGTAAACTAGAAGTGTTTGTACAGTGTAAGTAATGTATAAAAAATAATCTTATGTGATTTGCTTACTTAGTTCTTCTCCGTTCCTTTCATTCCTCTTTTCTCTGGTTTTAATCATGTCAGCATTTTCCAGAACTCATACTCAGCTTCTTTCTGCTGTTGCTTAAGTGCATTTATGAACATGCTGAAATGGACTGAGCTAAATGTTTGCATTCAGTAATTTACAGCAATTAGCCAAGCAGCTAAAGGCAGGGGAGGTAAGTAATTAATTAATTAACAATACTCAAGTTACTTTGGGCTAATTGAGTACATTTTTCCAATTCTTTTTTAAACCCGTGCTTGTAATTGTGATTAGTTATGTTTTAAAAAATGATGTGAGTACTGAGTGTAGCACATGTTCCAATCACTGCTGTGTCTGCTCCTTTCTACACAGTTTCACACAAAACGACACTGCGCTTTGGGTGCCTATTAGGTGGAAAAGCGCTCTATAAATAAAAAATCATCATCATCATCACTGCATCATCTGCTCTGATTGGACAGAGCTGTGCCAGTACAGTATTGTGTGCATGATTAGCCATGTAACTGCACTTTAACTTAGTACACATTTGCTATGCTCTTTCCATCACTGGTAAAAGATACATTGCAATAATGATAATATATTTATTTTGCATCTATTGGTACTTTTATACTCCTTGCGCATGTAACATGTTCACTCACAGATCCTTGTTCAGCCTGACATGTGATAGAGAATTGTGATTTGTGCAGCCACTCTTTTTACAGTTAAAATAAATGGATGTGTATCTCTCGTTAGCTGTGCTGTTTCTTTCTTGGGGAATTACAGAAAGGCAAAGGCAGTCCAGGAGCAGTCCACAGGACAGTCCAGGCTTGTCCGATCCTGACCTGAAGTAAAGGGCTTATTCGGAGCAGGATACTTTCTGTTAGAGAGGTCATGCAGTCCCTCTGCCTGAGCATGCGCAGCTGTCCCACTGTCATCAGCTCAAATCCCTGTCCATCCACTCTCATCCAGCTCACGTACCACTGTAGTGCCCCTATCTGCAGACGGGACAGTTGTTCCCCACCGTTGACTTGCTTTATCCTGTTGTGGAAGTGTGTTGTTTTAATTTCCTATGGTGTTCTGTGCAGGAGGTCGGGGGTCGGAGCAGAGGAGCTTCCTTCGCCTCTTCTGTTTTTAACCTGATGAATGCCATCATGGGCAGTGGCATTCTGGGCCTGGCTTTTGCAATGGCCAACACGGGCATTGTTGTATTTTGGTAAGTGGAGTGTTGAGCTTCCGACGGCTTCTCAAAACTTTTATTTTACTTTTAACTCTGACTGTTGGTCCTGTGATGTTTTATGCTCTACAGTTTACTGTTGGTGTTGGTGTCATCTCTGGCAGCGTACTCAGTCCACCTCCTCCTGAAGCTCTGTGACCAAACAGGTGATCACTGTTACACCCAACAAACAATATATGAGAAATGATTAGGTGCCCTTCCCGGTCTAGTCCCCATCTAAAAGCGTGTGTCTTTCCATTTGTCTATGAACGTGAAATCAAACACAATGACACTTCCATTCTACTGGATTAATTAGCATGTATTCCTGTGATCTAATCTGATACAAACCTGACAACTGTAGACTGGTTTAGATAACGGCCTGTTGTAAAAGTAGAATGAAGACTTTTTAACTTTTGTTTGTAGAGCTAGAGCTAAATACTGTATCTCTAGATTGTAGATTGAATCCTGTTTTCTTACAGGTATTAATTCATACGAAAGTCTTGGAGAGCGAGCATTAGAAAAACCTGGGAAGGTATGAATTCCCAGACAAACACCACACACACCAGAAAATTGTACACAACACATGTATAAGGTTCTCTGAATGAAGCTTTAAATACTTCTTCTTCAGGTCCTTGTTGGATGTGCGGTTTTGATCCAAAACATTGGTGGTGAGTCATTTCCTTCATCATAAATACAGATACTAAAATACCTTTGATTTCGTTAGGAGTTGTTCCCCCTGCTGGTGTAATTGTAGCCTTTGATTTGTCACCTCTGACCTGTCTCACTTATACTGTCTCATCACGCTCTTCTCCTCTCTCTGCCTGTCTCTCTCTCTCCCCTTCTCTTTCCTCTCCACTGTCTGTCTCTCTCTTTTCCTCTTTTTCGCTCCTCTGCTCTGTTTCCTCTCCCTTGTCTCTTTTCCCCTGTCTTCTTTCCTCTGTCTCTGTCGCCTCCTTTGTCTCACCTTTCTCCCTTGTCTCGCTCCTCTCCCCTGTTTCCCTCCTCTCTCCTGTCTCCTCTCCCATATATGTCTCTCTTCTCTTCTGTTTTACTCCTCTCCTCCGTCTCCTCTCCCTGTCTCCCTCTCCCCTGTCTCGCTCCTCTTTTATGTCTCTTTCCTCTTCTCTCCTCTGTCTCTCTCCTCTGTGTCCCCTCTCCCATCCCACTCCTGCCTCCTTTCTCTCCCCTGTCTCTCTCTCCCTTCCTCTGTCTCGCTCCTCTCTCATGTCTCTCTCCTCCCCGTCTCTATCTTCTCCCTGTCTCTCTCTCTCTACACTGTCTCCCTCTTCTCGCCTGTCTCCTCTCCCATGTATGCCTCTCTTCTCTTCTGTTTCGCTCCTCTCCTCCGTCTTCTCTCCCCTGTCTCGCTTCTCTTCTATGTCTCTCTCCTCTCCTCTGTCTCTCTCCTCTCACCTCTGTGTCCCCTCTCCCATCTCACTCCTGCCTCCTTTCTCTCCCCTGTCTCACTCCTCTCCCCTGTCTCCTCTTCGCTGTCTCGCTCCTCTTCCATCCCTCTCTCCTCTTCTCATCTGTCTCTCTCCTCTACACTGTCTCTCTCCTCTCTCCTCTGTGTCTCGCTCCTCACTCCTGCCTCCTCTCTCTCTTCCTCTCTCTCCTCCCTCTCCTCTCTGTCTCCTCTCTGCTGTCTCGCTCCTCTTCCATCCCTCTCTCTCTCTCCTCTCCTCCTCCGTCTCACCCTCCTTCTCTGTCTCGCTCCTCTCCCCTGTCTCCTCTTCGCTGTCTCGCTCCTCCTCTGTCTCGCTCCTCCTCTGTCTCGCTCCTCTTCCATCCTTCTCTCCTCTTCTCATCTGTCTCTCTCTCTCCTTCGTCTTGCGTTTCTCCCACGTCTCGCTCCCCTCTCTCTCTCCTCTCCTCCTCCGTCTCACCCTCCTTCTCTGTTTTGCTCCGCTCCCCTCTCTCTCTCCTCTCCTCCTCCGTCTCACCCTCCTTCTCTGTTTTGCTCCGCTCCCCTCTCTCTCTCCTCTCCTCCTCCGTCTCACCCTCCTTCTCTGTTTTGCTCCGCTCCCCTCTCTCTCTCCTCTCCTCCTCCGTCTCACCCTCCTTCTCTGTTTTGCTCCTCTCCCCTCTCTCTCTCTTCTCCTCCTCCGTCTCCTCCTCCTTCTCTGTTTTGCTCCTCTCCCCTTTCTCTCTCCTCTCCTCCTCCTTCTCTGTTTTGCTCCTCTCCCGTCTCTCTGTCCTCTCCCCTGTCATCTTCCTGGGCCCTGTCTGTCTCATTAGTGCCCCCTAGTATTGAAGTGCTTGAGGTGGAGGTGGCAGCACTCCTCTGTGTCTGTGTGAACCCCGGGCCCCAGAGAGAACAATTAGGAATGCTCGGAGTAAACATTCCTTCGCACTGCCCAGGCTGATCTGACCTGAGTTAACCAGCAGCCAACACTCACAGGAAGATCCTAATGAAATCAAAATGAAGCAGTAGCCCTCAGAATCTTCTGTACTAATCTATACAATTGTTAAGAAAAAACTCTCTTCTTCTTTTCTCTTCATTCAAAGGCCATATTTTAAAGCTGTAATTTGTAAGTATTGTCCTACTAGGAATTGCAGTGTTTGGTTTTTGCTTCCTAACCAAGTGCATGTTTTTAAGCCAGTGTTATGCTTTCCCTTGATGAACAGTTGATAATAAATCTGTGTGTATGTACAGCGTTATGCTACTTTTCTTTTTATTCATTGTTATATGTTGCACCTTAGCGCCAAAGCAAGTTCCTAGTTTGTGAATTTTGTTCACTGACAATGGCAATAAACCTTCTTCTGATGCTGTGTATATATATAATTTGAATGTTGTACTAAAGAAGTTGCTTAAATATTTCATGTTGTGACGTATATATTAAGCTATTGGTCATTACAGAGAAACGGTGACCCTCTGTCTGTGTGGGCAGTAGAGTTTTGGAGGAATTTTCCAGGACAAACAAATACAGGATCTAGGGGATTATAGCAGGCTTATTTTAAGGGGCGAATGCAAGTCCTGCCTCGGGACACTGAGGTCCAGGCTAACTCTTTGGGCTAACTCAGACTTGGTTTGGCTTCTTCAATTTAATACTTCCACAATATCTGTAAATAGAAATAACTACAACACTGCATGTTCCCTGTGTTTGTCCTCTTCTGGAACTAAATATTACACCACAAACAAACCACCTTGAACAGCCATATTTCTGTCACTATTTGTTTTTGCGCTTCTTTAACCGGTGTGACTGTGAGTAGTGTCCCAAAGCTCTTGTCTGATGGGTTAACTCTGGGCTCTGTCCAGGGTTTGGTAATATCCTGTGTATTGGTGAAATGGAGGGGTTCAGGAGTCTTGGTTAGTGTCCCAGATCATTATTGTTAGCATTCCTGCCTCACACTTCCTCAACAGCTGAAACATCTGCAGAGTTTTTGCGGCAGGGTTTTGCTGAGGAGCTCTCTCTCCCTTTTCCATACCATGTTTTATATCACAGATCACACTTTCATTTGAACCAATATCTGTCAGAATAGGAATAGTTTTTCAAGACAAGAAACAACAAATCAAGCAAACACCACAGAAGAATAACTGTAATGGTAGTTATAATTTTAGTAAGAATAATGTAGAGAAGATGAATAATTGACCTAGTTATTTGTCTTTGTGTTTGAAACATTTCCATTTATTTTACCACAGCCATGTCATCTTATTTGTTCATCTTGAAAACCGAGCTTCCTCCTGCCATTAGCAGTTTCCTAAATGCAGACAACACCGGGTGAGTACTTACAGGACTGCAGTTAAGAAATTATATTCACCATCTTCCACAGCTACTGTAATATGCATTTTGAAATGTGTAATGGACCAAAAATGCCACAAATCATAAAACCTAAGTCAAGTCCATGATATAGTGAGTTGTGGCATGTCTGTTGTGAGACCGCAGACAGCAAGGGACGGCCCCACAAACATAAATCATTGATCACTTTATTATCTGCCTCATTGGTGTAAGGACTATAGTCCAATTGTTACAGATCTGAATGCACAGCTGCTTTGGATTAGTGTTTAGTCCAAATCTCTCACATATGTTCTCCCAAAAGACTGATACTGGAGCAGATCAGTTATGCCATTGTAATTACGCCTATTGCTGAGCGGACTAAACACTTGTGTTAATGAGAGCCATTCAGAAGTGAACATTCGAAGAGGTCTAAGTCTGTTGTCCTCAACAAACCACTGCTGAAGCTACACTTCTGAGTCCTGAGTAAATGGTTGCGTTGTGTAGGTCTAACATGAGCCTGCAGAGGTAGCACAGCTGTCCAACTGGAGCAGGTGCTGTTAGAGCTGCTCATAAAGAAGAGTGGAGCCTGTCCCCTGACTGCACACCACTGCAGATTGACTGCTCAAGTCCTCTCTCAGCTCAGTCTTCATACCTCCACCCGGCTAAAACACACAAACATACAGGACTGACAACTTACTTTCCAGAGAAATACATGGAGATACTTTTTATTGTACACCTACAGACAATGACACACTGTGGATTCACTTAACAGTGTATACGAAGGAGATTGACTTCCAATGTTGCAAAGTCTGTTTTCTCTTCTTATTTTTTAGAAGTGCTTGGTATGAAGATGGACGACTTCTTCTCGTATTGATTACGCTCTGTGTTGTTCTGCCTTTGGCAATTTTGCCTAAAGTTGGTAGGAGATTTGTTCTTGTTTATGTACAGTATGTCTGGTGATAATGCATTTTTCTTTATGTCTGATATTTTTCTTTATAACTTCAGGGTTTCTGGGTTACACCAGTGGTTTGGCTTTTCTCCTCATGCTGTATTTTACATGTGTGGTAAGTGTTATGTGTCAGAACAGTATTTTCTTAGTGGTAGTGGTCACTTAGTGTAGCATATTGTTGTGTCCTTCAGGTTGTGATGAAGAAGTGGACAATTCCTTGTCCCCTGCCCAACAACATCACAGTTTTATCTGGATCCTTTCAGGTAACAGACAAATAATTTAATAAATATTTTTTTCATAATCTCATTCATCATCTTTTCAGTCATGTCAGCCAGTATTAGATTTTATTTCAAGTGGTGAGGGTCTTTGTTAGACTACCATTAACAGAAATGCAACTCTTCTGTTCTATTCCAGGTGGCCCGGAGTGGCCTTGGCCACCGGACAAATGAGCAGCTAAAATGTGTGATTGCAGTTTGTGTGCACAAAAATGAACTGAATGAACTGATCTTTACACATTTACCATGCCCCTTGTTTATACTGTGAATGAGGAGCAAGTAAAAACAATGCACTCCAAAAAAAAAGATGCAATCCATGATCATCTGAGCTGGTTCATCACATCAGCCTTAAAATGCAATAAATAAGTGGAAATGTGCCCCGAGATCCCCTCATTCTGGCCACCCCTTGGCCATTGGCCATACTTGTTTCAAAATCCTGCTCTATTCTTGTCTAATTAGACAATTGTGACAATGCACCTCTCTCCTCCTCTGGAGGAAGAGGACTAGAGCTGGACAGACTTTGGGGCAGCGAGGCTAATGTTTCCCTGTCAAACCCGGAACTAACACATGACCGTATAGAGTTAACAAAAGCATGAAATAATTTCCATGCATCCACTCTGAAGCTTGTCTCTGTTCTAACCACTCTATCATTGTCCTTTCAGGTATCAAATTCATCTGGCTCAGAGTGCACAGCCAAACTCTTTGTCCTCTCCAGGAAGGTATGTACCGAGCTCTCCACATGTGGAACCTGTAATATTGACCATTTTTGAAGACCTGTCTGTTTTTCGAGAAGACAACAGAACAGGACACGTTTTAGACATGGCTCACAGAGTTTCATATGTTTATCACACAATTATTCTATATGTGAATGTACTAACCACATTAGACCCTCATGATGCTATTACTGTGAAGTGTGAGAAACAATGACTTATAAATGACTACCCTTTGTAGAGCTGCTCCCTGATTTCTCTGATCAGACATTGTGGTGTGTGTTACAGAGTGCATATGCTATTCCCACTATGGCCTTCTCCTTCCTGTGTCACACTGCTGTCCTGCCCATTTATAGTGAGCTGGATCGGTTCGTACTAAAGCTTTTTAAAATCTATTGTTTTCCAAAAACATCAGCAAAACTAATAATGTGTGTATTTCAGGCCTTCTAAGACGAGGATGCAGAGGGTCACAAACCTCAGCATTAGCCTTAGCTTCACTGTCTACCTCGTGTCAGCCTTATTTGGATACCTCACCTTCTATGGTACGAAACGCATGGACCAAAATAATACTGCATCAATTATTACATGACATCAAAAAGGGAGAAATGAGGGTGAAATGTTCTAGCAGTCTGTGAAATGACTTCCTGGTGTTTGCCCTTACCCCTTCTGCCCTGCCTCCAGCTCACGTGGACTCAGAGCTGCTGCTGGGATATGACACCTATCTGCCACAAGACGTTGTGGTAATGACTGTGAGACTTGCCATCTTGCTCTCTGTCCTCCTCACTGTACCACTCATCCACTTTCCTGTAAGCAAAGGGTAATTGTAGCCAGTTACTTCTCACCTTCCAATTTGTTAATGAAATATGCATGTTTTAGGCCCGTAAAGCAGCCATCCTTCTTCTGTTTGGATCACGTCCTTTCTCCTGGTGGATCCACTCCCTGACCACTGTCTGTATTCTGGGTGTAGTGTTGCTCTTGGCCATCTTTGTTCCTGACATCAGAAATGTCTTTGGAGTCGTTGGTACGTGCTTTATGTGTAATTCATACTGTGGGTGTATGTTCCAGTGCACATGAGCTCAACTGGTATTGATTCCAGTTTATTGATGGTTGTATAAGTTCGTGTATAATTAATGTCACATGTTATGAGTATTTCCTGTTTTGTCTAGGCTCGACCACCTCCAGCTGCCTGTTGTTTGTTTTCCCTGGCCTTTTCTACCTCAGGATCAGCACCCAGCGCTTCAGGTCGTTGGACTACATTGGGGTAAGGAGGTTACCAAGATGGATACAATACTGTGTCTGCATCAGCACAGGGACGATTATTATCTTGTGTATGTTTATTTCTACACCAAATTATGAATAACATTACTGTACTTCTTCTTCTTAATTTCTTTTTTACTTTAAGATGTTTCCCACAGCAAAATGACAAGATGAATTGCAGATTTATACTGTTTAAATGGGGTCATTTTAAATATAAGTTTAAAATTGAGTATTTTAATTTACAAAAGAACTGTACACAATGTCAGTAGCCGTACTGAGGGTGAAATTGTGGCAATATGTTAAGTCCAGGATGAAGACATAACAAACTATATCAGCATAAATGAGAACATATGGAAAGAGGCCATCTTGTACAATAAAAGAAACTGGGGGAACTAGATAGACCATGATCCTTTGCTTTGTTTCAGTGTCAAAATGATAAAATTACTGTTCTTAAACAATGTTAAAATGTGGTTGTGATTTCTTTGGAATATGACCGTAATGATTAGCATCACTAGGGGGATTTTAAAAGGGAACCCCACAATATTGAATAAAATAATAATAACAATAACAAACAGTATTGTAGGGTGAATACAGGGATAATATTGTACTGTGAGATTTGCATATGGTAGATATATTTAACGAGTGTGCTGTTTGTTTCAGGCGGTTTTTCTGGTGGTGTTCGGTGTGGTGGTGGGAGCCTTGAGTTTGACACTAATCATCTTGACGTGGGTCCAGAGTTCCTGATGTCTGCCCCAAATCCACACCACAGAGGAGGGTGAAGGGAAGACCTCACTGAAGACGCACGATGGTCACATTCAGTTACTTCTTTATACAAATTAAGAACCAAACTCCAAACCCTTGTAATATGTTTTTATGTGACGGCTCAACATTCCTCTGTCAAGAGTCTTATCTTATTATCTTATCTTATTTGAAGGATCATGAAATCACTTTGATTTTTTGACACTTCAGCTCAAACTGTCAGAATGCATATATTTGGACCTCATAATCTTTTTAAACCATTTTTTTTATAAACCGTGCAAAAGAAACACAGCACAATGAGATTTCTGGGTTGTTGTTGTTTTCTGGGTGTTGCACAGGGTGGCACTTAGATTCTCTGATCAAATCAGCACATTAATAGCTTTATTGTATTTGATTTATTTGGAGTCTATCAATGTTATTTTAATCATTTTTTGGTTATATAGGATTTTATATAAGGGAATATTATAGATATATATAGATATATATGTTTCTAATTTTGCACATTTGTTTTTATGTATGTTTTGTAATAATCCAATGTATCATCTTTTTCTCAATTTTTCAATGTATATTTTATCATCTTTTGTTTACAATTCCATTATGGTTTTTGCTGCTATCTTCCAAGGTGCTATTCAGTCCTTACTCGAATTGTAATTTTTAATAAAAGGATAAAATCTATTAATTTGATCATCTGCTTACTGCACTGACTTGAAGAATTCTAGAATTCTACAACTGCATGGAGAGGTTTCAACTTGTAGTACAGATCAATAGGCCCCATCTCTATCAAAATACCAAGTACTTGGATTGTCTGGCTGAACCCAACACACTCCTGGTTTAAAGACATTTGCCCACATCCCTGCATTTGACTGCCTTTCATGATACTCATATCCCTCTCCCAGATACATCCCAGTGACCCCCACTACTGCCCGAACCCTGTGTGCAGAGGGGTCTCCAGTCCCTCAGTCAGCAATCTGACACTGTTTGAGGTGAAGTACTCCCAAAAACAATCCACAGAGCGCACTTCAGGTACAGCACAAGGTTACCACCTAGTGTCTGACTAGGATTTATATTTGGCATGAAGCTATCTCGTCCAATTGCTGTGCAGTTTGGAGACAAGCCGCTTGTGTTAGGTTTGATTGCAGCGGCACACCATCTGTTTGGTGTTTACCACAGTCTTGTCTAACAGGCATTCCTCCAAGGGGCTGTTCCTGTGAGCCCTAAACGCTGCTGGCATAATGAGGGCTTCCCCTGCCTGTCATGGTGGCCCCCTCATCACTCTGCATGCCTTTGTCAGTGGCGTGTAGAAATGAATCATTTACAGCCGTTTTAATACAGTACATCAAGACTTGTACCTGAAGAATATAGGGAACCTACAAAACACCTCTTTTCTTCCCACACTAAATGTCTTTTGCTGATAAAACTTTTGTTAACAAAGTGAGATTTAGAAATTTATTCCTAACATTATAATATTATTTACTTTTCCCTCTATTCTTCGCTGCTTTTACTTTGTTTTAGAGTAAAAGCAGCTCTTGTGTCACTCTAAGGACATTGTTAGCAGAGTATCATTATTTCTGTTGCTATTCTATTCTTAACCAAATCAGATTCAGCAGAGCAAGGACAAGTGCGTGTCTCCTTTCAGAACGATGGCTGCAGCACAGCGGATACAACACAATGACTTTACATCCTATTGACTGCTCTGTATTTCTATGGTACCTGCTCTCACTTGATGATTCAGGGATGAGTGTGGCTGGTGTTTATAGTCTCACAATGTTGAGTGAGCAGAAGTGGGCAGTAGTAATTATTTGTCAGAAGACAGCAGTGTGATGGTTTGAATAACTATGACTCTAAACAACATGAGATAATCAAATATCTTAAGTAAAGCACAGGGAACTCAACCTTTCACAAAAATGTCAACATGAAGGTCTTGTCATGTGTTAGACTCTTTTCTGGGCCGGGCCTAGGGCTGAGCTCTTAATGCGGCCCTGACGCCTCCCTGGCGCAGGGGCCACGCTGGAGCACATCTGGAGCTGATTAAACGAAACAGGGCTGTGACACCGCCCCCACCTCTAAGTCTGCTCCACTGTCCACTCTCACATTCCTCCACTCTCAGGACACACTATGCAAATCAACACATAAACTACATGGATTTCACTGAACCCTTTCTATAAACGGCTATTCTGTTGGATCATGGAGTATTTACAAATGTGCTGCGACTGAACATGATGAGACTGTTTCTCACCACTTGTAATCAAATGTTTTCAGAACTACAGGCTTTTGATGTGTCGCATGACTTCAAAACAACTGAAGTACCTATGTGTTATACTTTCTTATGTGGGGCTGGTGTGACTCGGTGGACATACTTCTCTGTGCTCTCTGTGGTTGTAAACAGAAACGAAGGTGAATTATGAATCATGTGGGTTGTTCCACAGCCTACCGGACCAGCCCCGCTTTCACCGGGTCACCCTCCGGTTTGTGCCCCGCTGGCTGTTAGGTACCACTGCTCTGCTTCATTAGCTGCAGATATAGGGCGTACCTGGGCTTGGAGCCAGAGGATTGAGCTGTTTAGAGTGACATGCACATAAAGTGAGCCCAGACCCTGAGTGTAGGTGGAAACTCCCCAGGTGGCTGGAATTAAAGCCAGAGAGCAGAACCACTCCAGCCTGGTGTTTGGAGAGGGGGGGTGGTAGCCATGTTGTAACCTTGGTCATGTTGAAATGATGCATCACTTTGAATGTGCTTCCACCAGCACAAAGGCAGTGTGACAGTTGCAGGCATTCTCCCCCATCTGTGTTTAAGAAGCGCGTAGAAGAAGAAGGTATACTAGGCATAGCTACAAGTGGAAAAACAAGTTAGATTACACATTTCACTAAAACATAGGAACCATGATTATGTTTTATATTTTACAAAAAAAATGATGCCAGTTTACTTACTAGCACTACTGTCACCTAGCAACCATATTGTAAACAAGGGTCAAAATCCACATAAATTACGCAATAGTTGATTTGATACCTGATAACACCTTTATTTTGTGTAATAGTTGTTTAAACTGTGTATGCATGCATTGTGTATGATGGAATGTCACTTATTGATGACATAGACAAAAGGATTCCATTTTAGAACTCTGTACTACTTCCTGTAAATGAACTTTTACTTTTTAAATATTTCTTCCCAAACTGCAACTTGACTGATGTAAAAAAAAAAATACCACAAACCAAACAAAACAAAACTTAGAAATGCCTGAAAACCTGTCGTATGCACTTTAAGCAAAAATAAACCAGGAATAAACAAACACTAAAGCCGGAATGAACCAGAGTTTAATAAGTAAGTGATTCAGATCTTATCCAGGACTAACTCAGATCTAAACGTGGACTAAATCATTTAATCCAGACCAGGACTATACATAATTCAGCAGGTCCGATTCAGGGCAACGTTAGAGAGGAGCGGACTGCGGGCTTACACTGCCACCTGCCGGTCAAATCCACGCACACGCTGTCCGCTTTGCGCGCACAACCCCGCCACGATTAAACACGCGCGGAGTGTCTAAACCTCTATTCAAGAAGAGAAGGGCACATGCACGCAGCTTTTCTTCAGATTTGGACAGGTCTTGTGAAACATTTTGGGGCCGTGCCGTTAATAGCTCGTCTTGAGTGCCGGCTGCGTCACCGCCTCGACCCGGTGCGCGCACGAAGGTCACGTCCTCCAGCGTTTACGAGACGCTCCCCCCACGCCGGGCCCGCTCCGAGCACTTTATTCCTCGCAGCTGGAACTTAGAGATGTGGGGCACCGTGAGGTCAGAGCAGAGGTCGTATAGTAACACCATTAACGACTTAGAGAAGACTGATGGCGGCGTTCTGGGGTGAAACAGTAAGTGCGCCTTCACGGAGAGAAGGGGAAACGGAACGTGAGGAGGCCGCGCAGGAGGACGACGTGTGAAAGAGGGGCGGGAAGGTTCTAGGCGTTCTGAACTGGCGTTAACAATAAAGGGTGAAAGTTATGACACCGAGGACAGAGAAAGTTGAACACTGACTACTAGGCCCTGCTGCTGCTGCTACAACAACAGATATCTACTACTACTCCCACTACTCCTATTACTACTACAAATATAAATTAATAAAACGAAGAAAAAAAGCCTACCACAAATACATATAATTACTACTACTATTACTTCTTCTGCTTCAACTTACTACTACTCCTACTCCCTCAAACATTAACTAACTACTACTACTACTACTAATACAACTACTGCTACTTTTACCTCAAATACTAACTACTACCACTACTACTACTACTACCACCACCTCAAATATTAACTAGTAATACTACTACTATCTCAAATACCACTACTACCTAAAATACTGACTACTACTACTACTACTACTACTACTACTACTACTACTACTACTACTACTTCTACTGCTGCTGCTAGTACTTCTATTACTTCTACTACTATTACAACTACCTCCTCAAATACTAACTACTACTACTACTACCACCACCTCGCAAATACTAACTACTATTATTACTACTATCTCAAATACTACTACTACCTAAAATACTGACTACTACTACTACTACTACTACTACTACTGCTAGTACTTCTATTACTACTTCTACTACTACCACCCCAAATACTAACTACTACTTCTACTACTATTACAACTACCTCCTCAAATACTAACTACTACTACTACTACTACTGCTAGTACTTCTATTACTACTTCTACTACTACCACCTCAAATACTAACTACTACTTCTACTACTATTACAACTACCTCCTCAAATACTAACTACTACTACTACTACTACCACCACCTCGCAAATACTAACTACTATTATTACTACTATCTCAAATACTACTACTACCTAAAATACTGACTACTACTACTACTACTACTGCTAGTACTTCTATTACTACTTCTACTACTACCACCTCAAATACTAACTACTACTTCTACTACTATTACAACTACCTCCTCAAATACTAACTACTACTACTACTACTACCACCACCTCGCAACTACTAACTACTATTATTACTACTATCTCAAATACTACTACTACCTAAAATACTGACTACTACTACTACTACTACTACTACTACTACTACTACTGCTAGTACTTCTATTACTACTTCTACTACTACCACCTCAAATACTAACTACTACTTCTACTACTATTACAACTACCTCCTCAAATACTAACTACTACTACTACTACTACCACCACCTCGCAAATACTAACTACTATTATTACTACTATCTCAGATACTACTACCTAAAATACTGTACTACTGCTACTACTACTACTACTACTACTACCTCCTCAAACTACCTCAAATACTAATTACTACTAGTATGCTACTACTACTAGTACTATTACTGCTACTACTACTACTACGTTTAGCCTAATGGCCTAATAATAAAAGGCCTTCAGATTTACAATGTGATGCTGTCATACTTATTCATTACACACAGTATCGATTAAAAATGAACCAAAGTGTAATTTTCCATAATGTAGATTAATAAATCACTGAATCTGATCATTTCTAAATCTACACTCTAGATTATAACTCGCTTTATCTTAACAAAAACATGCCTGGCCTATATTTGGCCTATGATGTCAAACCAAACCCAGCTGTAGGCCTATGAATAATAATCCTTTATCATATTGGCTCATCAAAACTCATGAAACCGGCGACAAAAATACTAATGAGGCTTTTAATTCTCGGAAGGAGCCGCAGAAGTCCACGCCAAGTCACACGCTGCCTGTGAACACATAACTGAGCAGCTACAAGTCGAAACCTCTCCGCGCAGAACAGGTGGGCAGAGCGCAGTGCATCGTGGTACTTGTAGTGCGCGGTGACGTAGCGCAGCGCTGCAGGTGGAGTTGGGTTGAGTTGTAAATGCGGAACCTGTGCAGCGTGTCAGTGTTGTGGCTTCCTATTTACTGCAGAGAGCCTCCCGAACAGGTTCAGTGCGGCACGCAGGGGAGCGGGACGAGAACTTTACCTCAACATGAACGCGACTGGTGGGAGAAAGCACTTCAGAACACGCTTTATGTCATGAAGGTGTCTGACAGGAGGTGAGGTCGAGGGGCATTCCTGATCGTGCTCTCTGCTGGTAGTTTGTTGACAAGATGAAGTTTAATGGTTACTTGAAGGTGCGCATTGGTGAGGCTGTGGAGCTGAAGCCCACCACCTTCTCACTGCGCCACTCTGTCATCTTCAACAAAGCCCCCCCGACCCTGGACCCTTACATCGTGGTCAAGGTGGACGAGTTTAAGATCGGACAGACTCACACCAAACAGAAGACAAACATGCCCACGTACAACGAGGAGTTCTGCCTGAACGTGAACGACGGCGCGCACATCGAGCTCACGGTCTTCCACGAGACCCCCATCGGCTACGACACCTTTGTGGCCAACTGCACCATCCAGTTTGAGGACCTGATCCAGAAGTCCAACACGGGGGAGAGCTTTGAGGGATGGGTGAGTCTGACACAAGTGTGATGTGGAATACAGTCACAGTGTTAGAGACAGTACAACAGGAGCCTTACATTTTTCAGACTCTACACAGAATCATATTAAACAAACCAGACTGCTGTACCCGTCAGCTTAACATCTCAAGCAGCGAACGCGTGAATTTGCGCCAAGTCAGCAAAGTTGGCCCATTGAATAGTGAAGATCATTAAAAAACAATTTGTATTTGCTGAACAAAACAACTTTTTGATGTGCAGTCAGACAGTTGTTATTATTTTTACCTGTGACATAACATATGGAGGCGGGTAAGGCAAGTTTATGTGTACTCAAGGCAATTCAAAGTGCTTTACATAACAGGAGAAATTGCAAAAATCCCAAAACAAAAAAGACATATTCTGTATGTCTTTAAAAAAAAAAAAGAGAGAGAGAGAGAGAGAGAGAGAGAGAGTGAGAGAAAAGAGTGCAGATAGCTCTTTCAGTTGTATGCTCATCTGAACAAACAAAAACTAAACTGTTTTCAGCCTGGATTTGAACATTGTGTCGGACTGTTCCACTTTTTAACTGCATAAAACTGAAATGCTGAGTCCCCATGTTTAGTCCTGACTGTGGGCACCAGCAGGAGGCCGGTCCCCGAGGTCCTCAGAGTGTGAGATGGTTCATATGGCACTAACATGTCAGAGATGTACTAAAGTCTGAGCGTGAAGCCAGTGCAGAGACCTGAGCACAGACTAATGTGTGAGTACTTCCTGGTTCTAGTCAGGACCCGAGCAGCAGCGTTCTGGATGTACTGCAGCTGTTTTACAGCTCGTCTGCAGAGGCCAGTGAGCAGGCCGGGGAAGTGTTTTGCTTAATGACACAACAGCAGCAGCAGTAGTGATTGAACTAGTGCACCACTAACTTTGTGGTTAGAAGGTGACACAGGGACCTGTTCCATGAGTGTGTGAGGACTAGTTTGTCTGAGTTGGGCTCAAACCCCTGGTACACATGCAGTGTCTGTGCCGTGTGCCTCTGCAGGTGCAGTGTAACCTGAGCCCAGGCCTGAGGACCTGAGGCTCACAAAGGCACTGAGCTGAGCAGGGCAAACAAATGACACCAATTTGTCCTGGGGTAAATACAGTGCTTTACTTAATAGTGCAGGAAGGACCAGCGTGCTTCCACTTTGTACTTCCCACCCAGGCTCTTGTAAGGGAGAAACCAACTATTATATTGGTGAGAATTTAATAATAATAATTCAAAAATTCATTATACATACATCCATTTTTAAATAAGGGATATTACAAGAAAAATACACAGATATGCACAAATAAGGAGGTCTGTTGTTCTGAGGTAATTATTTTTTAAAAATCTCTGTAGGCTGATTTTGTGATTTATATATATATATATATATATATATATTTTTTTTACAGTACATTTTACAGTAAGTGTGTGTGTGTGTATATGTATATGTGTATATATATATATATATATATGTGTGTGTGTGTGTGTATATATGTATATATATATATATATATATATATATATATATATATATATATATATATATATATATGTGTGTGTGTGTGTGTATATATGTATGTCAATTAGTCCTGCATTTGTGAACCTCAAACTCAAATTGGACATTTTTTTCCAAGGCTAGTGTTCCCCAGCACTAGTAGACATTATGGAAATGTGCAATGGGCTCCTCCATCTGAAAAAGAGACTCTAAATCTCAATGGGACTTTCTTGGTTAAATAAAGGTTAATCAAAGTAGAGGTTTAAGGCAAAGAAAAAAATGTTTAATATCACAATTGTGTTCTATAAACTTTACATTGATAATTGTCATTTTAATATTATATTATATTATATTATATTATATTTAATATGTTCTTTTTTTTAATTCATCCATGCAAATTCAAAAGTACATTTCAGCAAAAATACAATTAAGTCCACACATGGGTGATTAGGAGCATGAAGTTGACAGTGTCTTAATTAATGCCCCTTCTATCGTAACCATAACAACCAGTGAGATGGTTAGCCATCACTGTCACATAATACTGTCAAGATATCGTCGTCGGGATCACTAAAAAAATGTATTAATTTTTGTCAACTTCTTCCAGCAAAGTGCAGGTTTCCATCTGTTGTCATATAATAAAGAGAAGGACAAGACAAAAATGAACCCTAAAGCTGACCACTGACTAATATTTTGTCTATGAGTAAGAATTACGCATCTGAAATGTATTTGCTGATGGAAATTTTTTTTTAGTGATTTGCAAATAACACAGATGATCTGTGTGGAGTGTTTCACAGCTGGTGTTTCACACCCGCCTACAGCTCAGCCGACTTCGGGGAAGTGCTCAAATCAAACAGTCCTGCACTTCTAACTAGCACTGAAGTTTGTATCAGTCTCTTCATCTGTTGTTCTGTTCAAACTGGAGCTTTGAGGCTGTGGGTAGACGAGACGATAGGTGTTTTCCCACTGTAGGAACCTTTTTCAGTCCCTAGTACTTTTTTAGTTCTAGTCCCCATTTGATTTTTGTTCACACAGAGTAAGAACTAGGGACTGGAACCACACTTTAGGCACTTTTTTAAGTTAAAGCAGGTACATTTACAACATTAACTTTATTTGGAAATAGATTTCATTCATTGTCTTACAACCTTGATGCAAAATGGAAATGACTTGGGCACGATAGCTTAACAATAGAATTCTTAAATAGTTAAGTCGTAACTAAAATTCTGAACAACTGTGATGATTGTGTTTTATTTTTTATTTCATTTTTTGAGCTTTTTGTCCATTACAGTTGCAGGTAATTGAATCGAGATTTAACCGTTTCATTAAAAGTTTTTTTCTTCAACCAATTCTCTGTTAGTAAAAGCATGTTTGGAGCAGAGTTCAGATAAATTTGACTTTTTTGTGTGTAAAATTACATTGAACCAAGGTCCATCTTGTTTATGAAACTGATATTTAATCTAATTTGCTATTTGTTTTTAATCAAGAAAAGATAAAATGTAATCAGACCATTCATTCATTCATTTTCTACCGCTTATTCCCGTTAGGGGTCACGGGTGACTGGACCCTATCCCAGTGACTTTGGGCCTTAGGCGGGGTACACCCTAGACAGTGGCCAACTCCTCACAGGGTTAACACAGAGACACGGACAAGGACAGACAACTATTCACTCTCACATTCATACACTACGGGCAATTTAGAGTTTCCAATTAACCTGCACATGCAGACTCCACCCAGAGAGATCGTGTGATGTTGGGGTGGTCCACGAGCTCCTTATTGGGAGGCAGAAGCTCGAGCCGCTCTGCACCATGCACCCCGTAATCAGACCAGTCGATGTCATTTAGCTCAGCCACCTGCACCCACCCCAGGCCTGGCTCCAGGGTGGGGCACCGGTGAGGCCAATCCGGGTGACGTAACTGGCCTCTTTGGTGAACGATTCATAAGGGGCTTCTGAACCGCTCTTGGTCTGACCCGTCAACCGGGACCTGCCATGGGTGACCCTACCAGGGACATGGAGCCCCGGACTGTTTGACACAGCTCCCAGGATCCCAGGATCATTCGTGTGAGCAAACCCCTCCACCACGTTCAAGGAGGTGGTCATGTAAACCTCTATAATGGACTTGATCTAAAAATGATCTAACCTTTTAGACTCCATTCAGTGATGTATTGAAAATTCAATGTCAAAATTTAATCATGTTTAGTCAATATCAAAGCTTATATTTTTGTAGGACAGTTTGCTTTTATAGAATGGTTTGAACATAGTTGCATCTGCCTTGGACCAAATAATTGGACAACATTTATTTAGATTTAAGTCTATTTTTAATAATTATTTATCTTGATTTCTGATTGCATATTTCTATTCTCCTGGGCATTACAACACTGGAATTTCCCCATTGTGGGACAAATAAAAACTCTCTTATCCTCTGTCCATGGACTCATGCACAGGACGTACCAGAAAGATACATGGTGTTACTTTAAAACATGAAATGAGGCAGTGGTTCTGAGGCTGCGGGGCTCCGTGGAACATAGAGAAATGGATGGCTGCACATTTTTGGGAAAATCAGAACGTTGAGAGTGTACTGTCTACAATAAAACATAAAAAGCATATCAATTTAGAAATAAAACTAACTTTTGAGTTTGAAAAAGGATATCGGTGGTTTTCAGATGTGTTGTGTTCCCATAGGGAGGGAAAGAGACAGATTTTTTTTTTTTTAATTACACAACATAAAAAGGCCAATTCATAAATGTTGTACTAGTGTTCTATTAGTATTCTAGTCTAGTCTAGTATTTAGAGACTAGAAGTAGACCTTAACTTCCTGCACCCAAATTTGTGTGAAATATTATTGGCTTATAATCGTTTGTGATCTGAAATGTAGTAATAAAGTGATATGTGCTTTTTTGTGTTTAATTTTACAGTCCATTTGTGTGTTATACTTGTGTGGGGCCCTGAGGCTGTGGGGCTCTGAGAGTGTGGGGCTCTGAGGCTGTGGGGCTCTGAGGCTGTGGGGCTCTGCTGAGGCTGTGGGGCTCTGAGGCTGTGGGGCCCTGAGAGTGTGGGGCTCTGAGGCTGTGGGGCTCTGAGAGTGTGGGGCTCTGAGGCTGTGGGGCTCTGAGGCTGTGGGGCTCTGAGGCTGTGGGGCTCTGAGAGCGTGGGGCTCTGGGGCTGTGGGGCTGTGGGGCTCTGAGGCTGTGGGGCTCTGAGAGTGTGGGGCTCTGAGGCTGTGGGGCTCTGAGGCTGTGGGGCTCTGAGGCTGTGGGGCTCTGAGAGCGTGGGGCTCTGAGAGCGTGGGGCTCTGAGAGCGTGGGGCTCTGAGAGCGTGGGACTAGCGGGGCGAGGACTCGTGTTGGTTGCTGTTGTGCAGGTCTGCACTTGCCCACGGTGTGCTCCCTCTTACTCTCCCTCTTACTCTCCCTCTTACTCTCCCTCTTACTCTCACTGCTGCGAGGCTCACTCTCACTCTCTGTTGGCTCCGGTCCAGATCTTGTTCTTGCGGCAAAGTGTAGTAAGTTCACATCATTTCCTCTCATTCAAATTGTATTAAAGGGGAAGCATATTATTCAGAGTAAACTTTTATGTACATTCAACCTTACTATGACAGTATTTCCTCATCATTAGTGACCAAGAGTTGTATTTTGATTGAGTCATGCATGTTTGTAATCTTGCAGCATCAAAAATTTGAGGCTTGAATACTCCTGTTTTCACTCACCTCCTGTCTCCGCCCTCATAGACTGTAGAACAGTCTATGTTTACTTAGCTGTGATACATGTTGGGTGAATGATACATGTTGGGTTCTAAAGTGCCACTTTTCAAAAAATAAAAACAAAATGCTCCTTGTTGCACACATTTTCAGTTTTTTTCCCCCTTTTAACTTTGAACACTTGAACCTTGCCGGAGTGCTCTCACTTCTCTGGCCTGATGAGCACTGAAAGTGAAAGTTGGTGAAAAGTGCCATAAAGCCGTCCTCAGCTGATGGTCTGCCGTTCAGGCGGAAACCAAGTGCAGTTGTCATAGCAACGTCCACTTCTGCTTTTGAGCGCGATGTAGGGTGAAGTGTCAAACATGTGGGACGCTTAAACCCCAAAGCATGAGCCTTCTTTTGTCTCATAACAGGAAGTCTAACACCCACAAGATAAAGAGTTCACTGCGCGCAAATGTAATGTCAGTGTCCAGTGCCAAAACTGTAAAACTGAGTTGGAAGAAAAGGTAAGGTGAGAAACTACAGGTGTATAGGAAACATCTGAAATTTAAAGATATCAATTTGAAATATCTCCTGTACTTTACTCACATGCATGTAAGAAATGTCATGTTTTCTTATACAAATTAGGCATTTTATGTATAAAAATTGCCAAAAATACATATATTTGGGACATATAAAATAGAAAAAATGATAGAACCAGGTTTAAATTTCTACACATATTAGATTTACAAAGGGGATTTTGGATACCTTATTTAGTTTTTGAGTTAACTTGATTTGACTGAAAATTGTCCTTAAAATTCAAATTTCGCCTTATTATTTTTTTTTAACATAAAATTTCAATCAGTTCAATCAGTTTTTTAATTAAATATTAAAATCTTGCAAGTTTCGTCAAAATCTTGTTGAGTCCAAGATTGTAAAGTGTGGTGTGTGTAGGAGCTATTTTAAGAGATGATTCTTATGTTCCTGTAGCAGAGAAAAATACATTTTAAGAAAACGGCCTTTGAAGTCACAAAATGTCCCATAGAACTCTATGGATGAAATGGATCAAATGGAAGAATGAAGTTTGTTGTTTCCACATGAAAGCCGATACGCTGAGAGCAAACTGACTCAAACATATTTGCCTTTAGTGTCTCGCCTTAAAAAAACAGTTTGAGTTTGTTATTTGACTGTCATGATTAAAGATGTCACAAAATATGTTTTTTGTGTTTTTCAGGATTATTAGATCAATCAATAATCATGATTATTCAGGTATTCACATAATAAATAATAATATTGAGAATCGTCAGAAAGAAAGATAACCATTATAGCCAAAAGTTCTTCAATCTATGCTCCAGAATGTTCTAAATGTAAAGTGCTTTTTTACGAATAATCTTGATATCTCTACACAAAATAATCGTAATCGTGACATCCCCAGTTACAAAGAAGAAGCATTACATCATGATCAAACAATAGTGGAATTAATTTAGATCGATTCATGTCTATTAGATCGGTCACTTTTAGATCCTGTGGTAAATGTAGATTCCTATTTGTTGGCCAAAAACCAAAATTAGTGATATAACGATAACGATTAACGATACAATAATAACATGACTTCTTTTAAATATTACTCATTATACTTTTGTTATATCTTATGATTATATTGTGATATGAATAATCACGAGGATCAATCAACCATCCCAACTCAAAACAACATGTTTAGTCCTGGTTTAAGGGTGATATCTGGGCCCATCCACTGACAGAGTTTAAACCAGGCATGTCCAAACTAAGGCCCGGGGGCCAAATGCGGCCCTCAGACCAATTTTTCTTGGCCCTTAGTCTTCCTGGTGAACTGGCCCACATTGTCCTGATAAGTACTATTTACAGCACATTTCAGATTTTCTACAATTCCAACCTGAATAACTAACATTTTGGTGCAATACAGCCCTGATATTAAGGCAGTGAGACTGAATGTAGATGTGGTGACACTTAAAACATCAGATAAATGCAGCTTTTTTGAACGTTTCGCGGTGGTTTTGTGGCCCTCTGCTTGGTCTATATTTCAATATGTGGCCCTCGATGGAAAAAGTTTGGACACCTCTGGTTTAAGGTCTTCTCTTTCACCAATGAACTAAAGGTGTTTTTGAAGCGAAGAAAAAATCGGAGCATTATTGAAACGCATTTAGCTCCAACCCTGTCTGAAAATATGACGTCATATTCTCGAATGATGTGAACCCAGCCTATTTGTTCAGTAGAGCAAAAATAGGCCTAACTGTACAAACCAGTCATTCCTTGAGTTGTGTGCGTATCTGGATTACATAGATGTGTGTCAACATGCCATATTCTTTTTTCTAAATCGGACGACGTATCATAGCAGTTTTGCATTAATAAACAAACAGATTTCATTGCATAGTTTAGTGTTTTTTGCTGTTCAATTTGTTTACATATTGCTTTTATTTATTTAGTTATGCGTCGGTGTGTAAATAATGCTAAGTAGTTGTGGTGCCGCTTCTTTATTTAGTTTAATTTTTAGTTCTAATCTAGTCTATTGGTGTTCATTTGCTCTGTATACGCTCTTCCCACTGCATCCATAGACAAACACCATACACGTGTGTCATAAACAAAGAAAGACGATACATATTTTGAGGCATTCCTGTCTGTGGACCTGCAGAACCGGCCCGACCCGCCACAGATGCCTTCAGCGCGCACAAATATTCAGACGCATATTTCAGTGTTTGCTCAGTAATGCGTTCAGATGATCCTGTTGGGCTGCGTTCACATCGCCAGGTTACCGTGTGTTGTTAATAATGATGCCAATCTCTGACCAATGCCAGTCTTTCACCATTTCATTTATAAGAAAGCAGGGCGGGTCGAGCTCGCACATCGACAGTGTTCACCGGTCTGAGAGGGGCTTGAACTGCTGACCTTTGGGTTGGTGGACGAGCAAATGACGTGTGAGAGAGTGTGTAGAGGTCAAATAATGAACACTCATTGTAGATCTTTGTTGTAAATTGTCTCTTATTGTTCGTCATATTTATTGCTCATTTGTCACTCTGTTTGTTTAGAGGCACACCAAAAATTTGAGCAATTTCTTTTTTTTTTTTCATGATTGTTCGCCTCTGTCCTGGTGTTGACGAGGCAAAAAGGAGCAATTTAATGTGACAAAATGTACGAAAAAATGTCAAAGATCGAAAGTGTAATTTTTAATCCATTGTGCTTTATTACAGTTACTAAAAATCTAAAAATCCACACACAGATTTTGGTTGCGCAACACACCAAAAATCTAGTCTTATAATTGGGTTATGTGGTTATTCTAGCTATCTGATTTTACCGAGTTTGTTAGTGTAAGCCGACATATGTTATGTTATTGTGACTGCGTCTTTGAGAGCTGAATAAAATGTATTAATGCAAATTGTTAAGATTCACAGAACGGAGAATGTAGTTATTTGTACATTTCTAGTGCAGGATTTTTATATTGCCAGTGTAGATCTGAGAAAAATCCTTTTCCTTGAATTGATTGGTCTCATTATTTGATTTTCTTTTTCTTTCCAAAACACAATAAAATGGCATTCAGTACAAAAAATACAGACTTTTAATCATTTGTTTATTTGTTTATTTGTTTATTAGTCTCTACAGCAGCAGAGACTATTCTTCCTGGGGTCCACTTTCACAATTTAAAACACTACAAGACAGTACATATTAAAATTCGAGCATTAACAATCAAAAACATTTGCCATTTAACACAAAAAAGAAACAAATATCTGCCTCTAAAGTCTGACCTCTAACCACTTAATGGACACAGAATTGCCTGTAGAATCTCTATCTTGATAAAAACTGAATTGAATTGAACTGTCCTGCCCTGGTGTGGTGTTAATGTCGCGTGTGGGTTTGTGTGTCTGTGCAGGTGGACTTGGAGCCGGAGGGAAAGGTGTACATTGTGATTACTCTGACCGGATCCTTCACTGACGGTGAGTACTGCAGGGCAAACAATGAAGGGTGTGCGAACAATGAACGACTACAGACCGTGCAAATGGTTGGTGTTGTAGGACGAGCTGTGTTTGAATTTTGATTTGATTTGATATGTTTGAATGGCTGAACAGAAAGGATTATAAGCATCTTTACACACAACCACTTTCATTTGTTTAAGAACAGATGGTCATTTTTTAATTGGAGTCAGTTTTGGCAAATAAACGCTGCTCTACCTTTGTGCAGAGGTGGATGAAGTACTCCATTTTGTTACTCGAGTAAAATTACACATTCTGCAGCAAAAAATACTCAAGTAATAGTATCACATTTTAAAATCTACTCAGGTAAATGTAATAAAGAAGTCCTTTAAAAATGTACTTTAAGAGTAAAACGTAAAAGTAATTATTTTTGGTTTGGAGTATTAACTATTAAAGCATCAAATTGTAATCTTGATTGAATTTATTCTGTTGAGTTTTGGTCATTATAGGCAACTTTCTTGGTTATTTTTCTCTATAGTGGCTTTTTGTTTGCTCAAAAGGAACCAGAAAAAACAGAAAAAAACAAACAAACAAAAAGTTGCCAAAAGTGTGCTAAAAAAATAAACCCCTCAGCCTTTTCAGCAGGTCTAAAACCTCAAGAAAATATGTTTACTTTTCAGTCCAGTTAAAAAATGTTGTGGAGTAGAAAGTACTGATACATGCTCTGAAATGTAGGCCAGTTAAAGTAAAAAGTATCTACTGTAAAATGTACTTCAGTAAAGTACAAATACCTACAAATGTACAGTACTTTTACTTTTGTACTTGGTTATTTTCCACCACTGCCTTTGTGTGTTTAAAAATGTTTTGAGAAAATGTTTTGAGAGCAGCAATGAGAAACGATGAGAAGTGTGGTAAAGTGGAAGTACATAAATGACTCATGAAACTGCAGTTCTCGTTGTTGTCAGCCTTATTTGTGAGCAGAATAAGCATAACAGCCGTGTCCTTTCAAATGTTATCTCACTGCAAAATCACACTTTAAGCCACAACTAGTTTTTTTGTATTATGTTTGGTTGCACTTTTCCACTGCATCTCCCAGTGTATGTGTGTTTTTATTGTACAAAGGTATATGAAGACATTTGTGCAGTTTCATTGTGTTTAAATGTCTGTGTTCAGATGGTGCCCTGCTGCGCCCTCCTCAGAAGCGGCACAAAGAGCTCACACGTACACGACAGGGTGCAGTGAGGCGCAGGATCCATCAAGTCAACGGTCACAAGTTCATGTCTACGTTCCTCCGACAGCCCACCTTCTGCTTTCACTGCCGCGAATTTATCTGGTCAGAACCCTCCTTTAGTCTTGGATTCTCCAGAAATGTAGAATATTTCTTGTTCGACACTGTGTGATTAACCGTTTTTTTTAGTAAAACTATAAATTCTAGGAATACCAATGCAATGCTCAGTGACTCACAGATTCACACTAACCTTTATTCCAAGGCAGTGATGAATGTTTTCATGCTGCCACTGCTTTTGACAATTATGTTACTCGCCTTTCCCTCACAGGCGGCAATGTTGTGTTTGAAACTCTTTTATTTTAGCTGTTTTTGTTCATAGCAGTTACATGTAAAATATCTGCAGTTATTTCTTATCCTTAAGCTATTGTTTCTGGAATATGTTGTATATAATATACAGTATATAATAATATGTGTTTATTGTGTTTTCATATGTTCTCAGGGGAGTGTTTGGAAAGCAGGGTTATCAGTGCCAAGGTAAGCTCATAGCTTTGTACTATTTTATTGTACACCATAATTACAAAGAAATGGTGAATGTTTTGTTGTATGTTTTCAGTATGCACGTGCGTTGTTCATAAGCGCTGTCACCAGCAAGTGGTGACTGCATGTCCACGCATGAAGAAGACTCAAGAGGAGCAGGTGAGCACGGCCTCTGAGTCCTGACACTACTTTACTGTTATTGTTACTATTAATTAACATTTCTGCCTAATTACATGAACATTAACATCCCTTGTTATGATCAAATAAACACATGATCGTAAAAGAGCTGAGACACACTGAGCTTTATAAAGGTGGACTGTTATTCTTTCCCTGTGTCAGCCCAATGATGTGGGCAATAGAAATGACTGAAGACATTACTTTTTAAAAGATTTTCTTTCCCGAGGGCTTTTTTAACCTGACAGTTTGTGTGAACTGGGGAGAGAGAGGGTAGAGACATTCGACAAATAGGCGAGGCAGGGAAGCAAACCCACAACGCTGAGGTTGTAGCAACTCTTAAACCTAGAGTCAATGAATGTGGGGTTGAGGTTTAACTTGTATGGATCTAGTCGTGTAAACCCTTTGTAAATCTCAGCTTTCCTGATTGTGACGTGAAGGTTATTTTAAACTCTTCTATTTTTGAATTTCTCTATTTTGCAGTTCAGCTGAAATGCAAAAAATTTGCAATGTCACAAACTTTCCCTTTGTTTATTCATTTTCTGAATATGAACAGTTTTGGTTCCTGAAATCAAAATAAGCTCATGCAACTTTAATCAGTTGTGTTTGCTTTTATAACTTATGCAGTGTCAGAAAATGTGTACATTTGCTGTCTGCTTTTAGTCCCTAAATAATCAAGGCTGCTCAGCAGGGCATTTAATTATGCCTATTTAAATGTCTAACAGTGTGCTGTACATCTGTGTTTTAAGCCAATAAACCAGGGTTTCAGTATCAATGTTCCTCACAAGTTCAACATCCACAACTACAAATCTCCCACTTTCTGTGACCACTGTGGCTCTCTGCTGTGGGGCCTTGTCCGACAGGGCCTGCACTGCAAAAGTAAGTTTTTCTTACTATGTCCCCCTATATTAATGCTCCTCTCTATTGTGTAAGATATGCTTTTCTCTTTTTAGGTTGTAAAATGAATGTTCACATCCGCTGTAAAGGCAACGTGGCCCCGAGCTGTGGCGTCAATAGTGTGGAGCTTGCTAATAAACTGTCAGAGATGGGTTTACATCCTGGAGGCCTCTCCAAGCGCACTTCAATGGTACTGTATCACCACATTATCTGAATGTTTTCACAGTCCTTGGAAATGTTCTGAATGTTCAGTTGCACTCACAGATTAAGAGTAGCCAAGTGAGGGCGCCAGAGCGCAGAGAGAGCATAGAGGTCCAGCCACAAACAGTCAAGCTGGGCCTACACGACTTCACCTTCATCCAGGTCCTGGGGAAAGGCAGCTTTGGCAAGGTGAGCACAAACTCCAAACAAAAAAACTATATCCATCCCACCAGAAGGAAGTTTAAGGAGGTACAATGTACTGTTTCTCTTCTAAAATGTGAAGGACTGCACTACATTTGATAGCACAGTAAAAGTAGGTACTCTGAATATGCACCACATTTGTTGCTAATTAACATGGTTATTAATCAGTACAATATTTTGTATTAATCTTTAGGTGTAAGTGACAAAGCATGTGAATGTGTTCTTGAATCAACCCCAGTTTCCGCTCACAGTCTCACACTCTCTGTGTGCTGTCAAGTTTTTGTATGAACCACAGTTGCGTGGGTCTGATGGAAAACTAAACTTGCAGACTTAACATTTCCTGAGACCTATATTGAAACCCCCCAAAGACCAGAAATGTTTTTTGTTTTTTTAAATTATTATTATTATTATTATTTAAATTATTTTTATTAATTTATTAATTTATTTTCTTTCAAATTACTAATTTAGTAAATGTATTTAAATAAAACGACTATAGAACCAAAAACAACTTCTTATATATATATATATACTTCTTCTAATATTATTCAGCTTCACTTTTTAGACTTTTTTTTTTTTTTTTTTTTTTTGAAACTTTTATATGCGCCCCTGGTTGGGAAACACATAAATAGGAGATAAACCTCGGTGGCACACTTGTTAAATCATGTAATTTATTAATGTTAAGTCGTTTCAAATACGGACTGCCCTCCACAGAGCAGATGGACTTGTATATTTCACACTGAAATGTTGCCTGCTGCAGGTGATGTTGGCGCGGCTCAATGACACGGAGTGCGTGTTTGCAGTGAAGGTGCTGAAGAAGGACATCATTCTGCAGGACGACGATGTAGAGTGCACCATGACTGAGAAACGGGTGCTGTCTCTTGCCCGCTGCCACCCCTACCTTACCCAGCTCCACTGCTGCTTCCAGACACGTGTAAGTACAAACACAACATCATGAAGCAAATATTATGAAGAGCATTTTTTCATCAGCTGAGAATCGCTGAAATAGTAGTTGTCACATTAAGGCCATAGACCTTAAACGTTTTTATGGTCTATGGCAACTACCTCTCAAATGCATTGGAAACAAGTTAAAAATGACTCACACCAGAATAATAAATCCTGTTGGGACAGAGAAAAGGGCCTGTTCCTATATAGAGCCGCATGGTTACATAGATGTATTATTATATTAACTGTTGCATGCTTTTGATTAAAAAAAAACATACTGAACCTAAATCAAGCTGGAAATGATTCAGAATTCTTTCGCTCTTTTATGATTACAACTAAACTCCTGTGTTCTGCTTGAATATGCCTTCATACTATCCCTCTCTAGATATTATTATTATATGCAGTTATTCTTTTAAACAGTAGATGGCAGCAGTCGTTTAAACTGTTTCTTTCAGAGTCTTAAGGGCTGTACCTGTCTTTGACCTACTTCACAGGATCAAAATATACAGAGTATCTCTGTCCAGGCTAAAACAGGCCTAGTGGGACCAGAGGGATTATGTCAGCCAAACCTCTCATTCAATACACGCTCAACTGAACTCCTGTTACACAAGTGGGATCATACATTTAAGACAACAGATTACTACACAATTGTACTCTGATCCAATGACGGTGGTTCTGAGGATGTGGGACAGAGGAGGCATGTTCCTCGTTGGAGGTTTTTCTTTCTCTTATTATGAGAAATGAACAGTAAACAAACTGACTTGTCGAAGCATTGACCTGTGTTTGTGCTACAATGATGAGTGGTGAAGTTACTACGCATTAAGTTGTTCTCCTCTTTGTTCTCATCAGGATCGGCTCTTCTTTGTAATGGAGTTTGTGAATGGAGGAGACCTCATGTTCCACATCCAGAAGTCCAGGAAGTTTGAGGAGCCCAGAGCGCGTTTCTATGCTGCAGAGATCACCTCCGCTCTCATGTTCCTTCACAGCAAGGGCATCCTCTACAGGTCGGTGTTCTCTTTAGTCACTGTCCTAACACTTCTTCTCATGTTGCGTTTGACCTTCTGCTCGTCAAACAAATGACGAAAGATAATACTGAAGGTATTGGGCCAATGATATTGTGTCGTGCGGACTGGTGGTGAGCCAATAGAAGAAGAAGAATTTTTATTTATAGAGCGCTTTTCCACCTAACAGGCACCCAAAGCGCTTTACAAACCGTTGAAACTACAGTTGCCATTACAACATAACATATACAATTACATTTATAGACAATAAACAATGAGCAGACACACAGTTGTAACTCCAGTTGCGGTCACAACAAAACATACAATAAACAAGACATAAACAAGACATAGCAGGTAGCTGGATTCTGTAAGTAATCCATACAAAAGATGCAAGTAGCTGTTTAGAAATACAAGAAAACAAGAAGATAGAGAGAAGAGCGCAGGCGGTGTGTGCAAAATGTAATATACTCACTAAGTCTCGCTCACAGACAAAATATTCAAAAGCAAACTAACCCTTAGATCTTTCTTGGGAATTGTGTGCCATCAAGCACTGTAAATTGTGGCATAAACTCCATAAAAAATAATCAAATTATTCAGAATCATTCTAACCCTTCCAAGGCGAGACACTACAGGCAAAACTCTTTTTTTGTTTTTGTTTTTTTTTTCTGTAACTTTAAAAGGCTGTTTTCAAGTCTAAAAATGAAGTGAAATGTAAAATTTTAGGCAATTTTTTAGTCAGATCTAGTTTACTCAAAAACTAAGACAATCCAAAATCCCAAAAAATCCCATTATGTTACAAAATGAACCAAGAAATTTTAACCTGGTTCTGTCCATTTTTCAGATTTAAATGTCTGTAATATGTGCAATTATGGTAGTTTTTTTTTACGCATAAAATACCTTATTTCCAAATGAAAACATTACTTGATGAAAAACTTGTAATACATTTTTATGTAAATAAAAACTGTATGTATATGAATAAAGTTTGATTTTAATACATTTTTCCCTATTCATCTGTATCGTCTCGCCTTCAGGAATAGACATTTTATTACAGTAGTTAAAGCTGTTTCCAAAAGCGCTTCCTTTTTGTTGTTGGATGTTGTCAATGGAAAGTGTAATGACCGTACTGTTAAGGAGGCCTCACGTGGTCTGTAAATGTGACCTATATATAGATCTTAATGTGCGGCTTCCAGAACATAACCTGCCTGTTTGCTCTAAAGGCCCCACTCAACCCACTCCAAAATAATCAGAGAATGAGGGGGCACACCAGGGTAGCTCAGAGATATGACATTGTGAGGGAACGTGAATGTCTCATTGTCTAAAACACTTTTTTCAAGCTTTCAAGTAAGTAAGAAAAATCCCCTCTGTACATTTGTTGCATCTAATATGTCAACAAAATGAATGCATTTAAACCTGGGTCTGTCAATTTTTCAGATTTATGTGCGATTTCGTTCATTTACACATCAAAACATTACGTGATAAAAATCTTGTTATACACTTTTTTCTTACATTAAACTACAAGATTGATTCCACAGAATTAATGATTTTTCCTATTCACCTGCAGTGTCCCACCTTCATTTGCAATTCATTAAATGCATTAAAATGTAATGAAGTCGTAACATGTCAATTGTTGTCAACCCATTCTCCTGAGACAAAGCTCAATCCCACACATTTAGCCTTCAGTCAGAGCTCTATTTATGCATTTGTGTTTTCAGAGATTTGAAACTAGACAATGTTCTGCTGGACAAAGATGGCCACTGTAAACTGGCAGACTTTGGAATGTGTAAGGAGGGCATCTTCGAAGGAGCCGCCACAGCCACGTTTTGCGGGACCCCTGACTACATCGCCCCAGAGGTCAGTGTCTCTCGTTAACATGAACCGAAAAAAGGTTCGGTGGATTTTGTTTTCTTTTTCTTTTGAATGATATTATAGTATTAGTTCTCATCCCGCTCCTGCCTCCCCCTGTCTCACATCTTTCCAAACTGTACAGTGAGTGTCTATAAATGATGGTGTTCCTGGCCCTGTACTTCCTCTGTGCTCCGGACAATCAAAGGACTGATGGGCTGAAGTGGACCCCCAGCTTTGGAGTGTCCTGAACACTATAGTTAAGACCCTTAAAATGTGGATCATCAGTGTGTTTTTCTCAGTCCAAAGACCTTTTGCCTTTGCCTCTTATCCTCCCCCCGCCTACCGTTCGACCTATGCACCTTTAATGACGTGTGCCTGGAAAAATATTGATTCAGCTCAAAATGAATTCAATATCAACTCGAGAATCTAATGAACAATCAACATGGGAATGCCTTGTGTTTAATGAGGTATGAGTCACCCCATAGAGGACTGGCCTTGTTGGAAAAATGGTAAAAGAATAAAGAGCGCCATACATTACTGCTAAATGTATTTCTTTACTATTTGAACTCTATTTGTTAAACGTTATCTGAAATGGATCCTTAGACCTATTTCTCTTCGACTCCGGTATGTCTCCAGATCCTGCAGGAGATGCTGTATGGGCCGTCGGTGGACTGGTGGGCTCTTGGGGTCCTACTGTACGAGATGCTTTCAGGCCATGCCCCGTTTGAGGCAGAGAACGAAGACGACCTGTTTGAGTCCATCCTGAACGAGGAGATTGTGTACGCGTCGTGGCTCAGCGCAGAGGCTGTCGGCATCCTCAAAGCGGTCAGTCTTGTGTGTTCACATCCTCAGAGTGTGTGGCCCCTTCCGTACGAGTGGCTGGGAGAGTGATATATTCAGTCATATTACTTTTTCCTGTTATTCTATTCACCTTATTCCGGAAGTTGCCGTGGGCGCCGCCATCCGTTGTAATTCTTCTTCCGGTTGTATTATTCTACATAGGGCAGCTGATCACAATAGCAAGTAAGTTATAACCTGATTACAAAGCTGTTTTCAGGCTGTGCAGGGAATCGTTGCATTATAGACTTGCTGGTGCATAGGATCATTCAACATTTTACACAAATAAATACTTAATATAATATTTTAGCTGCAAAACGTTTCCTCATTCGCCACCTGAGTGAACGGAATTCCTGCTCAACGTGTGAACACAACAGAGGTACTGACCCATAACAGAAAAAAGCAAAAGAGGATGGGCAGAACAAGGTATATAAGGTAATATTGAAGAATTTTGACCATTCAAAAGATAGAAGTGCAACATTGTTTATTGTTTATTTATATTTTATTTATTACAATGACTATATTTTATTTATTACAATGACTGTCCTCATATCACATTGCTTGAAACCCATGGATATATTTGCATGTTCCATAGTATCCATGGCTTAAAATCAGGATCCATGTCCCCAGAGTCAACAGGAATATTCATGTGGGGTTGTATATTGACCTTGAGCCTGACTGTGCAGTGATTCCAGCTGTGTGCCCTGAATGTTATGTAACTATATTAAACCATGGTTCAGAAACTGTCCCAGCCATAGCCTCTGCAAAGCAAAGCCTCTATAATGGAGTGTGTGAGGTTTCAAACATACCACTGGTGCACAGGGTGGTAAGACTCAGCCATAGCAACTATTAGATTTATTGGGTCCTTTTTTCCTTTTATGAAATAAGCATTACATAAATGTCAACAAACTAAAAAACCCACAAATCTATTACATCCAAAGGAGGTTTCTAGTAGATTTGTTTTTGCATGGCTGCCCTTGCCACATGATAAAGGAGCTTATGCTGTCCGTACAGGTGGATTACAAACCTAACTGACTTCACTCAAGAGTGTGTAGTCTGTATCTCACCTCCTCCCCAGTTGGAGTCATGTCTGTGCCGGTCAAATGCCACTGAGAGCAATTACAGCCATGTGATGCCTATCAAAACAGGCACATATCTTTTTCTTGCATTCTCAAATTCCATTGTATCTACACCCATGCTCCAGTTTATTTGACACCCGTTTAAATATAGCCAACACTATTGTTGTTGAGGCTGAAATGCTACCCGGAAACCACATGGCCTTGTTCCACTACCCCTGAATTAGCTACTCTAGACTGAAGCCAGAATTTGAATTGTCACATACTGTGTAACTCTCAAGACTTTAGACATTCAGTCCTTAGATGAACTTAATCTGATCCTCATGTGCGGGGCCAAACATAATCTACACAGTGCTTGTTCTCGATTGGAAAATGGGGTGTGGTTGGTTGTTGTTTTGGATCTGGTCCAAGTTTGTTTTTCCGGATAGGTCTGGTCTGAACAAGTCGAGTATTTGTTTTAAGCTCAATGCAAATTCCAACATTGTGACATAGAAAGTGACAGTGCCCGAAGTTGTTTACACTGTAAAATTGCTTTGGCAAGTATAAAATGTACTGTTTGATCTTGCGTAATATGACCCATTGTATTTGTTACTGGCATCAACTTGTGTGAGTGAGTTGAGTGTGCGTCAAACAATTTCCCTTTATTGATGCAATAAATGGACTCTGAACGTTGACCTAATTCTGGAGTTCTCTAGTTCAGTCTTTTTCACTCTCGAAGACAATAGCTCTTAGTAGCTCTTTCATGACAATATATCGCACAACATTCAATAACCTCAGTGATCGACATCCTTTTAGGTCCTTCTTTGAATGGTTTTGAGTGTCAACAAAAGATCAGAAATGCAAAAGATATCAAACCTTTTAGTTATTTTATTTTACTTTATTGTGGTTATAATGATTACTATATATTAGAGCTGTGTCCTGATATAATTGTCACACGTTTGTTAGTCTCCATGTCTTGTCCACAGTTGCTGACCAAAAACCCAGCTCGGCGCTTGGGCTGTGTGTCTTCCGAAGGGGGAGAGAGCGCCGTCACCAACCACCCGTTCTTTAGCACCATCGACTGGGACAAACTCAACCGCAAAGAGATAGAGCCACCTTTTAAACCGCGAATAGTAAGTACATAACCTACCCAGTTATTCAAGACAAGTTCCAGAAGATAGCCCGTCATATCTCACTCAAGGCCAAGTGTGGTGTTCTGTCTTTTTGGTGTCAAATCAAGTCTAACAGAAGTAACTGCTTTCACCTTAGAAGTGTCCCAACCTAAAGGAGAGTACTGTATCACAACATTAAAAACATTATTTATCTTGTACAACATTAGTCAAATGCACAGGGTGTGGACTGGCACGTTATAAACAGCCTGTGAATGCAACTTTATTGAAACAAGTTAGACAAGTAAGTAAGTAAGTAGTTTTGTTTGACTGATTTAATAGCAGAAGAACAAGCGATAGTTAGCATTTTATGAGCTTTTAGACATGTTTGCATTTCGATAACAAGGAGTCGTTTTGGTTTCTAAGAATTGAAATCAACGAGAAGTCCTTCCTGTAGTTGAATTGGTCAGTACACTTTCACTTGTTCAACCTTCGCCTATTTATCTTTTAGCACAGCACCGTGTTGACAATAGCCATGCTGATTTTTCATTATAAAATGTCCGGGCATCCACTTTTAGATTTTAAATCTGATAAAACACAAACCAAAAACAAAACAGACAAATCATAATAAACAGAATATGTCCACTTTAACTGACATTTGTGTTCTAGAAAACCCCTGAAGATGTGAACAACTTTGACCCGGACTTCACCCAGGAGGAGCCCACCTTGACCCCCATGGAAGACTCTCTCATCCCCGCAGTCAACCAGGAAGAGTTCAGGGACTTCTCCTTCACATCACCTGAGCTCCTGCAGCCATAAGGCGTGTTTCCACTGCTGCCTGTCCGCGCAGTGCCACGTCAGTATCTGCAAAAGACTGCCACATTCCCCACACACAGACTTCACCAGGCCTCAAGCTGCACAGAAGGAACTTTTGTGAATCATAAATTGCCACTTAAACTTATAAATTGTTGACTTTTCTTTTATTTGTAAATTTGCTTTTTCTCTCAAAGTTTGCTTCTTAAAATGAAAAAGCATTTTTGAAGTATTAAAGTGTGGTTTGTTCAAAAAAAGGGACAAAAAAGGAAGTAGGTTACATTACATAACAGGATTTGGTGATGTCAGAATTTGAGATGTAGGGCAAAGATCCAATAATGAATCCAGTAGTTATAGATATGGGCTGTGATAGAGTTAACCACTGCATTTTGAATCTTTAGCACCAAATTATGGGCATGTTGACGACAGAGTGTCTGGTATGATGCATCAGTTCATCTGAACTCAAATGATTCAGAGTAAGCAATAACAAGAACTTTGGAGATTTCCCAATGTAGGCTGCTGTTGTCTGTCTGTGGTAATGCTGCTGAGCACTGGCACTTCACAGTAATGGGTGACTCTTGTCTGCTCTCCCAAACACCATAAAAAGGTTGTAGAATCTTGCAAATCTGTGTGCACTGTGCAGGGATACTCACTGGGGTCTGCCGGGCATTTCGATACATGCAAATGGACAAACGGTAATTTTTGGTAAGCCTGTTGAAACTGCCTTTTGGTGGAAAGAAAACAAAACAAATCTTTACATAGTCTAGTTTGTTTGTTTTTCCTGCAAATGTGTAAATGGGAATCCAGAGCACTGTTTCTGGAGCTAACATTTTGAAATAGGAAGAAATATTCCCACAATGCTTATTTACATGAGTAAATTAAACCAACGTTCATTCAGACAAAAGCAGTACTGATCTTTATGGATGAGACAAAGCTCACTAATCCCTCCTAATCTTTTCTTTACTAAAGTTAAGTAACTGATGAGTGCTAAACAAAGAGTCTAAGCCCTTTAGACCTTTGTTCATAGTGGCTGACTTTTGCTCACTTACCTCCTCTGGTTCAAATAAGAGAGATGTAGTAGAGAGTGTGTAGGCTACTGCAGACCCAGAAGCAGTCAGGATGACCATGACTGGGATCGATCCCAGGAGGTTATCCAAGGAGATCCAAACAGGCACAAGGCCTTATGTAATGCACACAGCTGCCTATATTCTACTCAAGAATCATTCTTGCATTTGCGTCGGAAAAAAAGGAACGCCTCGACTTATAAGCCATGAAATGAGAATATAGCCATGTTTTCATCACTCATCACATTTTGGTTAGACCCACAACATGACTAACAAACAACGGGTTCAATTGTTTTGGCTCCCAGGGGCCAGAACAGGAGTATTAGTGCATATTCCCTTGTTCTCTGACGCCGTCCCAGGACGTCCCCCCCCCCTCCTCTGTCGTCACGAGCCTCTCCGGTTCACGCTGGTTCCAGGCGCGTTCACGGCGGAGCATGTGATTGCGCGCCCCCGTGGATTGGGGGCGGGGCCAAACGTTCTGTACGACGCAACATCTCCGCAAGCGTCTCAGGCTTTCTCCAGCGTGGCACTGTCTGCGACCAAGTGACGGATTATGTGCACCAAACAGTCCTTTTAGGACACACGGAACACAACTGAACACAAACCAGCTCTGGTTGGACATTTAAGGATATTTACTGTTAAAAGAAACGAGGATCTTTGGTTAATTTATCCGAGGGCCCGGACACTGCCTGATTGCGAGAAGAGACTCAACTCTGATCCTTTCGTCCTGAAATGGACGCTGGAATCGTACCCGAGAAAAAAAGGTAATGTTGAATGCATTGCTCCTCTGTTGTGTTAATTACATGTGCCTGACAAAGTAAGCTGTGTACTTGTTTAGGTGGAATATGAGCCGCAGTTGTGTCCTGTGTTTCAAGGTTATACTGTTGTTTAGCTTGAGTTAATGCTTTGGCTAGCGCCTCTCTGAGCTTTAGCTGCGAGCTAGCACAGCCAACTCACGGAAAAGAAATGATTAAACCTTACTTTCACTGATCTACTGATTATATTATTAGGTTAACACTCGTCAGAAGCACCTGAAACAGTTCAGCACATGTGCTGCTCACGCCCTGTTTTGTGAAGAACATTGTTTTTAAAAGACGTCAATGCTCAGGCCTAGTTTTAATATTTGCATGCCACTGTCAAGACGTGAACACATTGACCAAGATCACGTCTAAAAATATTTTAGAGCTTCGGAATAGTGTCTAAATGTTTTGTATGTTGAGAGTTATTAGACTCAAAAGTAATCAATAACCAATCAATTTACGCTGTTCCGGATAAACTGAGAAATGACCATAGTGTGTGTGCTATTAAAAGTTGGCCTGGAACTTTTCAACTGAATTCTTAAGTGTTAATAACGAATGTCCTCAAGGAAATGTATGGGCCTGTCTTAGTGTAAGGTGACCACATCAGTTCAGGAAAACCACATTTAACCTTTAAAGTGCTTTCTCCCATTCCACTCGTAAACAAACACATGGTGTGTGCTCATATGTTCTATTTAACCTGGGATAATTCTCACAATGATGATCCTCTAAAGTTGAAACTGTAACGCATCACAGGATGTCAAGATGAACTGAGTCTACCATTAATCATCATAATAGATGTCATTACTTTTAATCATAGTTCAGCAGTATAAAACGCAACATTTTAATCCATACTCCCCATAATCAAAGAATTGCATGACTCACAAAGAAAAGCAAATAATAGCATTTTAAAAACTTATATTTATTGTAAATCAAAAAATTGTATTCTACATTTCACAAGCTACTTTTATACCTACCTCATATTTTGGGTCCACTGTTGTTTTACTAGAAGGTTCACACTCGCACAGATAACAAAGTGAGCAGACAGTGGAACTACTGTTCACTGAAGTTGTAAACTTTGTCTCCAATTAGGAAAGTGACCATCTATGGCTAACAGCCAGCGCTGAAGGCTTGTTGCCTCCACCCACTTCACTGTTGCACTGCACTGGCACACACTGTGAAGCCATGGCCTGTTTCTCCAGTTATAATTGGGGCAGCTAAAAATGACACATTATCCAAAATGGAATAACAATTTGGGGTATTCAATGAAAATCTCAATTTGAATGTTCGTAATATGTTGTGGGTATATTTATAAAGGAGATGGATTGTTCTCTGCAAACAGCAGTACCTGTCTCCATGGGTCATGTGTATAAAACCTGTTTATTGCTCGCTGTATTGAAATACAACTAAGAGACACATTTTTGTGTTGACAAATAACCTATTATCCTGAATCAATTGTTCCAGTTATGGGGACTTGGATAAACTTCTTAACAATAAAATGGCTGGCTAAAATGGCGTGTCTGTTTTCCTAAGCTCTGAGTGTTGGTCCCATGGAAGCATTATTCCCGTCTCATCTCTTAATCACTCTGACGTCAAGAGGAGTTGCCAAGTGCAGCTTTTACTGACTGCCTTCAGGTATTCAGTTAGCTCTTTTGTGATCAAAATAATATTTAGCTTTGTCCAATTGTAATGTGTATGCTTTTAATGCACACAACTGTCTGCACAATATATTGCGATAGTAGTAACACTATTGCCATATTTGCTGAATAATAAATAATAATTGCTCAATAATTAATATTACAACGAAATATATGCAGTCATGCCATGGTCCTCATTTGACAGAAATGTGCTGTTTTAAAAGGAAACTGTTGAAAAAGGTAAACGAGACACATGATTGACACCAAGACCAAACAACAGTAAAATGCATTTATTGTCTATTAAATTACAATTCCTCTCGTATGTGACCAACTTTATTAAATCAAACCTTCTAAATGGTAAACTCTACACTTAAAATATACATGCAACTCAAAAAACCTAGTTATAAAAACATTCAACATTGGAAAAATGTAAAATCACAAATAATATAGAAGCTGAAAGAAGTGTTTGAATTTGAGTATATTTTGACTTAAAACAAGACATTTTATTCCTTTTCCCATATGACAGGTTCTCATGTTTTTCTAATTATGATCTAGTTCGGTGGGAGGGCATCTGGGGAAAATATTTTGCATAGTTTTACATCCGTGAAGTTGCAGTTTGTGAAGAAAATTTGAAAAATAAAAGTTTTAAAATGCAGGAAGTAGTGCTGAGTTCTAAAAATGGAATCCCTCCTCATATTTCATCAAAAAGCGGCCTACAGTTGAAAATAAATAGACAGTTAACACTCAACTGATACATCTTTCTGACAGTTTAAATGGTCATTCAACAACATAAAGGTGTTATCAGGTATTATAATTTGTCAAATCATAACTAATGTGTAGTTTATATGGATTTTGTCCTTTGTTTTCAAAATGGTTGCCAAGTAACAGTTGTGGAATTACCTCTAACTTTGTCATATTTGCTGCTCATGACCAACCAGGAAATTATTATTATGAAAACCGTCAAACTGGGGATAAATGGGCAAAATGTTAAATTAAATCCTTTTCACTACATTTTAGGGTAAGGTAATATACTCAAGACAAGATAAATTCTACTTATTTAGAGAATTTATTAACTTATCTTATTTTTTATGGTCATTCTTTCCACTGTACATGCAGATTTACTTCTTTAGAGTATAGATTGAACTGTAATAACTTATTTTTGGTTCTAAAATGCCACTTTTTTAGTTTATAGGTTCATATTTTCCGACCTCAATGATCACAATTATCAATTACCTGATTAATCTTGACATTCATAATCTAGCGGATTGCTTTTATGAATGAGAAAATGAATAATTGTCAATGTAATTCACTTGAACTAAACTAGCATTTCGTAAATCCCAACATATTGTACTACTGTCTTTAAGTTTCTAAATGCTATCAAATGTGTGTCCTTGATGACATCTCAATAACAATGAAGGGAAGGAAGCATAAAAACAAGGTGGTCTCAGTACATTTCCACAGGAGCATGATAGCACAGAGGTGAGGCGCGGACGCACCGCAGGGACCTCTTCCGTTCTCTCTAAAAAACAGAACAGCAAGACTCTGTTTTGCATGTGGGCCGGAGAGTGCTCACCGTAAACACAAGCCTCGCCAAATGCTGGCACTTCCTGATTATATCAAATTATTTTGGTAGTACCTTCAGTAAAGGAGAGATGGGAACTTTTCCTTAAGTTTTTGAAGTATATTAACATTTGAGCTGTTCAGTGTAGAATGCTTAATATCTATGACTCATTTATGATACCAAATAGTTTTTAGTTTATAGTCAAAATATGGTACAAAAAGAGCTGATTACAACCATTTTTCTTTTTAAACTTTCAGAAGGGGTATAAGGTAATATATTTCAAACCTCAACTAATATGTTTACAGACATGTTTTAAAATCTTTCTGTTGGATTGACATAATATTGTCAGACCATTATTGGGATAGTCCAAAAATATTGAGATATTAATTTTTGTCAATATTGCCCACCTCTTGTGTTTCATTCTCCTATTTATTTGTTGCAGCCCATGTTTCTGAGAATATGCTTCATAGAAATGGGTTTACTGGTGTTATTGCTTTAGGGTTGTTTTTGCATTTTGCAAATGTCAGTAAAATGTTCTGTCCATTCGTTGATGGTTGGCTCAGTTTGTGTCATCCATTTTTTCATGATGATGAAATGATCTCTGCTGCCAAGTATATTCCAAAGGGATCAAAACTTATTGTGTCCATGGCAGGCGTTTTGAGACCCGACATAAAGTATATTGCGTTTCAAATTTTGTTATTGTGACAGGCCAGGTTATAGCCAAAAACAATAAATGTCCCATGACGATAACGACAGAGAAACACTGCTCAAACCCAAAATGAATGGTCACCGGCCCTCTACATTCTGCTATAGTGGTTTCACCTTGTTTAACCCAAGTGAGAGTTCCAGCAAGTCTCCTGTGTGCCTTCCATTAATCTTTTGTATGCTCAACATCATGATCTGTACCGTCATAACGAGACCAGGCAGGCCATGGCTTGTCTTGTTACGTAAGTGACTGGAGTCTGCATTATTTAGGAGGAGCAAGGGTTATTATTACGTTATTTGTTTTGTCAACTGCCTCAGCACAGTGCACTTTTAAACATGTATTTCTGTTTGTGTAAAGAATGCAAGTCTTTAGTCCTTAGTAGATGATTAATCAGTCATTGGTCAACAAGTTTTTATTAGTCGTCTACTTTACTGGGAGGATTTGCTAGTACATTGCAAGTTAATTCTACCCTTTTTTTTTTCTCAAACAAATGAATACCTAATTTACTGGAACCTCTGTGTACATATCGTTACGTGAGCATGACATCCTGTGAACTTGTGATCTTTCGAGTGCAGTATGGCTCAGATATTTGGTCAGATTATTGACCTCGACACTTGATAGTTCAGACAAACTTTGATTACCACTCTCCCATTCAGAGGATTCATTTTATATGAGTCTAAACTACAGGGCTAACCGGTTTTAAATGTGGATAGGATGTTTTGTTCACTGCAGAGAATAGTATAGTTGTAATATTGCAGACTGGAGCGAAAATAATGAAACAAAACTGCAAATTGCAACATGGATTTGGTTGTGATTAATCTTGTTGCTCTAACGTGACACTTCATGCCTAGTGTTTTACCTCGCACTAACATCGTGTAAGTAGGGATCTTGAGCTAATCCCATGTTGGGTCAGGGTTTACTTGCAGGGAGCCTGAACGGTGTTATGTAACGGACCATTTGGTCTCATGCTCAACAGTTGTGAGATGTGATGGACTCCTGTGTAACTCAAAACGGCCCTTGACAAAAATTCCCCAGTTTGCGCCGGCTTGTTGAGTCTTCCCAAATCCGTTTGTATCTTTCAGAGCGACACCAGTATGTAAACAGTACTGTGTGTGTACAAGATTCACTTTACGTTGGTTCAGTCCAGCAGAGCATTGCATGTATGGCCATGTGCACTGGTTATGTAACTAGGTCCCTTTGCTAGTATTTGTATCAATGTAAGTATGATGAAAGATTTAATTAGTGCGTCATAATAAAATTGTAAAGCATCTTTTGTTACTCTGACATGTGCGGTGAAGTTTTTTTAATCTCCTGCTGAATGATTTGTGACGTGCTGAAGGTCTTTACTTTTTCTCCTATTTTCTAGTTTTGTACTTTGGAACTCTTTGAAGTCATGACACCAACACTCTGCTAATATTTGTGGAGAATTTATGCCAGGGCCGTGTCAGTTTGATTTTGATGGTTACAACACTCTTCTTGTTTCATTTCCCCCTCTTATCATTGAGTACCTTTAAAATTGTACAATTCATTTTTTTGTTTGAATTTGACTTCTTTCAAGGGATATGAATTGAGGATTTTATTAAATTTTAATAAAATTACGAGTATTTTAAATATTCATCGTGATTAGTTTATAACGGCATTTCACAACTTTCAGAGACCGTAAAGCTAACAAACCATAGCATGCTAAGAGTGCACTTCCTGCTTTGTGAAGAAAAACGTTCTATGAGTCAACATACTGTGATATATTTATTTTATTACATGAGAAAAATTGGGTACAGCCCCGTTTAATTACACTTTTGGTGGGCTTTGATGATGGTATTAGTTAGCCGTCTTGTTTCTGTTGTATTAGCAGACCAGCTCAACAGAAAATAAGTTCTACATGGACTAAAAAGCAGTTTTCAGACTGACCAGGAAATCGGTGAGTTGTTAACTCGTTGTTGCTCGTGTTCATTAAACATTTTACACAAATCAATCTACTTTATGTCACATTTTAGCGGCAAGCGGCACTTTTCCCTTGTTTGTCATTAGCTTTAACGGAGTTCTCGTCAAACCGAATTGCGTTTACAACAAAAGTGCAGATCTGTGGCAAAAAATGGCAAAAGTGGACGGGGCAGAATAAGGTGAATAATGAACAAACAAACTCACTGGAATAGATCTAATGGTACAGAGACTGTGTTCTGTATTCAATTATATCCTGAATGTAAAGTCATGTAAAGCTCTGCCCCGGCCCCTCGCTCTTGAATTTCTCACACAGATGAATTCAGTGCGGTGTAGTGTTTTGTACAAGGCAGTAATTGGATAGTGTATGTGCTATATTCTGTCCTAAAAGCCTCCTTCAGCTGAGAGCTTGGAAACATAATAGGCTACATTTAGCTGTGTGGCCTATTATCTCATTTGAAAATAACACAGATCGATACAAATGAATTTTTTGATGTTGAGGGACATTTTAGGTAAAGAGATACTAATGGGTAGTGCTATAATGTGCCAGTGTTACTGTCCTGATTAATATGGGAAGGAACCATTCGAATTTTAAAACACTGCTAGTTGTAAAATGTAAAATTTGTCTACATGCTGTAAAAAATGATCTACACACACAGAAAAGGCTTTTATGACTCAGAGCAGTAATTTAATTTAAATGTGTTTTTGATTAAATTACTTTTTTTTCCCCATCATAAAGACTATTATTTTAGCTTAATCTGCTTTAATCAGCAATGTAAAGTTTAAGTGGATTTATTTTTTTTTAAATAATTAGATTACATCGATTACCAAAATAATCGTTTGTTGCAGCCCTATTTTGGAGCACAGCAAACATTTAAATTAGATTTGACCTTTTTGTGACATCAATAATCCTGATTTAAAATCAGTTGGTCCTGACATGAGAGATTTTCTCGACAGGCCATTTTTCCAGCTGACATGCAGCTGTTCTGTTGATCAATAACAGATCTACAACAAGTGTAAGTAATCAATAAGCATTCAACAAAATGCTGTTGTCCCTCTGGATTCAGTCTGAGATTTAAGACGGCCTCATAAATGAGTGGTGTTGGGACGTAGCTGGCTGTTCACCAAGTGTGTGTCCTCTGAGCCGTGAAAGGTTGGACCTGTGCAGCCAGTGCGCATTCTACACTGAACAACCATGAGGATGAGAGACTCGAATGTGCTCAGCAGGAAGAAGTCTTAATCTTATTTAAGACGCTGTTCCTAACCATGTACTGCTTTTTACAGAGTGAATTCAGAGCGTCGCAAAGAGAAGTCCCGAGATGCAGCGAGATGCCGGCGTGGGAAGGAGTCCGAGGTCTTCTACGAGCTGGCCCAGCAGCTGCCTCTGCCCCACAGTGTCAGCTCCAGTCTGGACAAGGCCTCCATCATGAGACTGGCCATCAGCTACCTGCGCATGAGGAAGTTGCTCAGCAATGGTCAGTGCTCTCTTCCTTATCAAAAACGTATTTCATAGAGACAAGCAAATTTAGGACACATTACTTATATATTTTTTATATTTTATCCATTGCTTTATGTTGCACCTACGCCGAAGCAAGTTCCTACGTTTGTGAATTTCACTGACAATGGCAATAAACGGTTTTCTGATTCTGATTCTGACTTGACAATGTTGATGCAGCTGAGATCTTTCTTCTGGTGTGTAGATGAGTTATCAGTGGAGGAGGAAAGTGACCTGGACGTGCAGCTTGGCAGTTCCTATCTGAAGGCACTGGAGGGCTTTCTCATGGTGCTGTCTGAAGATGGAGATATGATCTATTTGTCTGAGAATGTCAACAAATGCCTTGGGCTGGCACAGGTGAGCGTCGAGTGAACCAGTGACTCGCCGTGGAGTGGAATGTTTAAGTTTAAGTTTGATTCTCTGTGCTGTTGTGTGTAGTTCGACCTGACTGGACACAGTGTGTTTGATTTCACTCATCCCTGTGACCAAGAGGAGCTACGGGAGATGCTGATCCACAGAACAGGTGAGGGCTGACACCAGACGTGGTCATCCTTAAAGCCAAATAATAAATAATAAAAAAGGAAATAGAATTACATCAAAAAGTAGATTTAGCACAGTTAGGGAACTTTGAACCCATCAGCTTCCAGTGAGTAAGTTCTACAAAAATGTTTGTTCAATAAAGAATGAATTGCCTTCCTACCCACTCCCCAATCATAGAGTAGTGTTTGATGCAAATTAATACGAGCGCCTCTGTTTGCTCAACCGCAGCCTAAAACAGACTAATTTCCTCTCTTGAAACAACTCACTTCCTGTTTTTCAGGCTCCAAAAAAGCCAAGGGAGCCAACACAGAACGCAACTTTTTTCTGCGCATGAAATGTACTCTGACCAGCAGAGGCCGCACTGTCAACGTCAAGTCAGCCACTTGGAAGGTAGGGGATAGTTTAAAGTAGTACCCCTCTATCACACTGCATTTGTGCTTTAAATTGTGTTAAAAATTACATATAGAGCTCAAGATAGAACATCAAAAAAACAGCTGTTACCATAGAAATCTGCCATGTTTGCTGTTGGTATACTAAACTTGCATAGAAAAACATTAGCCAAGATAATGTAAAAAGTGATTTTTTTTTTTTTTTAAATCCATGGACGAACCTGATAAACTACTGGGTCCCTATATAGTGGTGAAATATTTTTGAATTAACACATTCCATTAATTTAAAATTAGGCTAACTGAAATTTCTGTTATCTGTGATGTCACGATCCCGAGCCCAATTATACATTTTGGGGGTATTTAGTCTTGAACTAGATTATTATTTTACATTTTGTTTATTGTAAATTACAATATTGATCTAAAAACAGTTTAATAATAGAAACTGGTCCATTAACTTTTTGTACTGTTTCGTCATAGGGACATTTCACCATAACAAGCAGCAGATTCATTTAAATGGTTTTTGTTGACAAATATATTCACTTTTCAACCCTACATGTATGACTTGGAGTCAGAATTTTCCTGGATTATCACAAGGCGCGCTGTGCCTTCTCGTTTCACTGCAAGAAAGTGGAGTTGCATGTTTTCCCTGTGTCTACGTAGGTTTCCTCCGGGTGCTCTGGTTTCCCTTGCCACAAAAAACATGTACAATGGGTGTGTGAATGAGTGTGTGTTTGAGAGTGAATGCAGGACAACAGAAGGAAAATAGACCACGGCTCATTACGGCATTGTATGTTCATTCATGTGTACTGTTCTGACTCTGACATGCATGAATCACTCAACATACAACTTTGAGTAAACTGAAACAAAAAATGATGAGGAAATACAGTTATAACATGATTTAAAGCTCATATGTTGATTTTGCATTTAATGTTTTAATGTGCTTACTGCACTTACTCTCTTTACTTACTTACTCTCCTTGTGATCATATTACTCTTAGTGTAAATCCCACATAACCATTAAATCACATGAAGTGTTTAAACGGGTGAATGTTTCTTTATTAAAATGTTCTGACTGCAATACTACTGTGATGTGTTCAGGTGTTGCGCTGCTCTGGACATGTCCGTGTGTTTGAGAACCTGACAGAGGACGGCTCTGATGGTCAGAAGGAACCACCTGTGCCCTACTTGGTGCTGATCTGTGACCCCATCCCTCACCCTTCCAACATTGAGGTTCCTCTTGACACAAAGACCTTCTTGAGCCGTCACACCATGGACATGAAGTTCACCTACTGTGATGAACGGTCAGCTCTGTTTTTAAAAGCAGATTATGGTCTGCTGGCTCATAGTGGGACACTGCTCCCTGTTGTCTAGAGCTGGCACTGCAGATCTCAACGTGACATTTATTTTCTAGGATCACAGAGCTGATGGGATATGAGCCAGAGGATCTTCTGAACCGATCAGTCTATGAGTACTATCATGCTCTGGACTCAGACTATCTCACCAAGACGCACCATAACTGTAAGCAGCAACACAACATGAAAAACAATGTTTTGTGTTTTTCTTTTAACTTACTTTGTATTTTTTGCATAGTATTTGCTAAGGGCCAAGTCTGTACCGGACAGTACCGTATGCTCGCCAAGAGAGGAGGTTTTGTCTGGGTGGAAACCCAGGCCACCGTCATTTACAACAACAAGAACTCACAGCCACAGTGTGTGGTCTGTGTCAACTTTGTCCTCAGGTATTGATTTGGGTTTGAGTTTACACGTGGGATTAATACTGAATGTACTCATACTGAATGTGTTTAACATGTGGATGATTCTAGTGGCATTGAGGAGGAGCGGATGATCCTATCCCTGGAGCAGACGGAGGATTTGAAGCCAGTGAAAGAGGAGCATCTGGAGGCAGATGTAGAGCCTGTGGAGGAAAACAGCCCAGAGCTGGTGCCACCTCCTCTCAAAGACGAAAAGGTCCCTGAACTTGATGTCATCAAGCTCTTCACTCAGGTCGAGCCACAGCCTCTGGTCAGCCTTTATGACCAGCTCAAGGAGGAGCCCGAGGCCCTCACTCTATTGGCCCCTGCTGCCGGGGACACCATCATCTCCCTGGACTTCAGCTGCCCAGGTTTATTCCCAATAAGATATAAGATATATAACTATATACAAAATAGTCTGTAGAAGAAAGTTAAATTAGTCTTATTGTGATTACAGACTCGGAAATGCGGCTGCTGAAGGAGGTTCCGCTCTACAATGATGTAATGCTTCCCTCCAGCAGTGACAAACTGGCCCTTCCTCTGTCTCCACTGCCTCCCAGTGAGCCCCTCACTGTCCGGTGCACCTCCACTGAGCTGGTCAAAGCAGAGAGCTACACTCCTGCACCATGCAATACAGCCCACAGCAGCCCCGCCCAGGTACAGCCAGACCACACTGACGGCAACACTCTCTGCTTCTGATGGATGCACAATTTATAACTGGTTTGGCTCCTTTTTAGGCTCAAAGTCCTTTGGAATTCTCTTTGATGGAAACTGACATTAATTCTGAATTCAAATTGGACTTAGTTGAGAAAATGTTTGCCATCGATACTGAACCAAAGACTCCATTTACAAAACAGGTATTCAGGTCTTCTGCATGTTATCTTTGCATTGTACAATCGACAGTTTTTAAGTTTAGAATTTAGATTATACATGGGCTGTGTGTTAAAGGCTTTGGAGGACTTGGATCTGGAGATGTTGGCCCCATACATCCCTATGGATGATGACTTTCAGCTGCTGAGCCTAACGGGAGAGCCTCTGTCCTGTGGACCAGACAAACCTCTGGAGAGGCCCTCTGTGCAAGTGACAAAGGAAACCAGCAGTTATTCCGACTCCCCTTCAGACAACCACACAACCTCTCCAGCTCCTCCAGAACCTGTCAGCGTCCCTCACCTTGCTACGATCATCTCAAAGAGGTAAACGCTGCCCCCCACACTACTTTTAATGGTTTTCATGTTTACTCATTATGTTCATTATGATCATTTTAGAACACCACAGTTGGACAAAGAAGTGTCACTCAGAACACAGGCTGCTCAAAATGCACAACGGAAAAGAAAGCTGGATGATATAAAAATAGGACATGTAAGCTTTTCTTTGTTTCTTGCAACATACAATTTTAATTTTTTTATGCAATGTTGTGACTTTATTTTCCTATAGGGCGCTTTGCTCTTGGAACCATATAAAAAACAGAAAGCCCCTGAATCAGAGCATTCAGAAAGGGAGCGTGTCCAGAAGACCATATTACCTTCAGGTGAATAAATGGTCAGGAAATGGTCAGTCTATTTAATAATGAACCTGACATAAGCCTGTTTGTTGTAGATTTGGCGAGCCGACTGTTGGGCAGTTCAGAGAACTCCTCTCCTGTTCTCACTCTGCCTCAGCTCACTCGATACGACTGTGAGGTGAATGCTCCTCTACAGGGCCGTCAGTACCTGCTGCAGGGAGAGGAGCTGCTTAGAGCTCTGGACCATGTCAACTGAGGCACTGCTTTGCCCCCTGCTGGACTAAACTGGACACTACACTTCTCCCTCACACTCCTCAAGACCCTTCCCCACTCCCTTTATTTATGTATCTGTATGAATTTGATAATTGTGCTGCTGTTTGTGCACATCATGTGATCTTTGCAGCATTCCACCGTCACAAATGCCATTGCAGCATCTAGGTTTTGGTCCAAGGGATTCTGGCATCTGCAGATGTCAAATGTTTTGACATTTTCTTTGGAAGTCTATCAGCACACAGTGCCTCTACAGATGACCAACCTCCAGCAGGTCATACAGAACCTGGCAAACTGCCAGCAGTGTATTGTAAGCTTCAGTCGCACAATTTATATTTTCTTAAAGAAAAATATTACCAGCAATATATATTAAGCCTTTTTAAAGTAGTTTTAATGGAATTTGAACATTATTTTTCTCCCGTACTTGTATATTGTTGTTTTTGTCTGTAGCTCATAAGTATATGTTAAAGCCTACAGTGGTTGAATGTTATTAGCAATCATTGATCAAAGTCAAAACGTGTAGCAGTCAATATAAGTCCTTTAATTCCTTTTCTGTACGTGTCTGTAAATATACCAGGGGAACTTTTTATTCACTCTGCTTTCACAACGTTGACATGTGTAGTTCCTCCTCGTGGCATTTTAAACCAAGGTGAGCAGTTTGTTTATACTGTATGGCATACTTTACACTATTTCATTGTATAGGATTGAACAACTTGTATTTTACTTGTGTGGCCATTGTCATCATAGTAGCAGTTGTAAGTTGTCTTACATGTTTGCTCAGCTAATTGTAGTTTTAACATTAAGGATCCATGCCATATTGTTGGGTCTAATGCTTCTCATTGCAGTCAACATTAAACAGCTTCAATAGTGCCTGTGTTGTCAAAGTAACATCTGAGTTATAGGAGAAACAAAACAAGAAGCATCATGAATTCCTTTAATCAAGATGATGGTGTACTGTTGCAGGACACTACAGCTCATGTTTAATGCCCATGGGCAATTCTGAGTTAGAAAAATAAAGAGCTAGAGACAGACATTGCTGTGCTGAGTGGAAGTTCCCAGTGTTCATTTATTCAGTAATCTCCGGAGTAATGTGGAGATTGAGCATCTTACTTCCTCGTTGCACCAACATTGTAATTCTGTCGCTGCTATGGACGGCTGTATATATCTCCTCTGAAGATTTCACCTCCGTGCCGTTGATCTCTAGCACAATGTCTCCAGGTAACATGCCGGCTCTAAAACAACCAACAGTAAGTGTGCAGTACAATCATTCTACTGATATTGTGCTCAGTAAGTTCATTTTCTTTCGCAGAGTACATACGTTTTAAAACTGTACCAGAGTCATTAGTAAATTTTAGTTTATAGTACTTTGACTGCATTTGAAAGAGAATTCTAATACTTTTTTAAAGCATCATGCGACTTAAAGTGTGCTGTTACTGCCTCAGACTCACGACATAGAAGGTTTGCCCTGTGCAGTGGACATTTTACGTTTGAGTCATTTGGCTGTTGGCTTTAATCTACAGTCATGGCTAAAAGTGGAACCCCTGAAATTTATTCAGGTGATTTTTCTATTGCTAACAGCTGTTGCCCCAGGCCAATAATTTTGTCCGGCCCATTTTTGGGTGTTTAAAAAGTACTTTCAACAACTTTCACTTTTATTGGAGTAATCTTTGACAAGGCGTGTTTGTATTTTTGCAGTACTTTGACCACCACCATCTGGTCAGCATTATGAGCACATCAGACAAGCCCAAACGGTTATCGTATAATCTGTGATATCTGAGGATTTCCCCAGATTGGTATTGGTCGCATATTACAAATTTAGCAGATATTTGCCTCTAATATTTTTTCTGCACTGTCCCTGTCTGGGTGCCCATGGGTCATTCCCAGTTCGTCCTCAGTGCATTAAATGAGTAAAAATAGAAATTAGGCTAAAATTAATGCCTGTATAATTGCCACTTTTATATCCCAGAAAATGTTAATTTGTGAACTTTACTATACGCTAACATACATTTGAGGTCTTACTATTGGTAGTGCAATTATTGGTTATCGACCCCAGCAGGACATACGTATATAGAGTATCACCTGTTTGCTGGGGATCCCACAATGACTTTGTGGATGAGGATGCCATGTGTGACATCTGGGAACATGGGATCTCTCATCTTCAGTTCAGTGATGATACTGTAGCACAGACAAATGAAAAGTGAGTGGGATTCATGTTCCCAAGGTTTCTGCTGTTTAAGGGCACTAGGACTTACCTTGGAGTGAGAGTCAGCATCATTACACCAATGTACCGCCGCTTGTGCTCCGAGCCACTCAGTCTGGAGTCTTAAAGATACATCAGCCAACCACAGGAGTTAGAGGAAGTTTCAAAAATAGACAATTATCTTATCAACATCAAAACTCACTTTGTCTGTTTGATGCCTGATCTAGAAAAACCCTCACTCTGTCAGATGGAATGGCAAAAGAAATCCCTGCAGTTACTTTCATGGTGTTGATCCCGATGACTTCTCCATCCTGAAGAAGGGGAAGAAAACCTCTGGTTAGAGTGAGAGTACATTGTTCTACAATCATTGGAGCTGGCTCCTGATTGAGCTATCCAACAGTGAAAAACAAAATAAACAAACTGAAATTTCATTTGGATTAACGGCAGAAGTATGTACAGCACATGACAGCAGTGATTACAAGGCTGATCATCCTTCCATATCAAAATCTAGTTTTCTCCTCACCAGGTTAATGAGGGGGCCTCCAGAATTGCCAAACTGAAAAAGAAAGGTGTGTTAGCCATTGGATATGTATGTCTTTAAGAATAATGTTCTTTAAGAATAATGCTCACATCAATGGCTGCATCTGTTTGAATGTAATCTATGTTGGATTTGGACAAGCCCAGTTCTTTGCTTCCTCTCTGAGCAGAGCTTACAATCCCTGAGGTGATTGTGTTGCGTAAGGCAAAAGGACTTCCCATGGCCACCACAAACTCGCCTTGCCGCACATCAGACGAGCGTCCCAGGGGTAAAGTGGGCAGTGGATTCTGTAAAAGAAAAAAAATGTACACACAATGATGTTAAATAATAAAAGATGGGATTTCAAACATCATGGCATTCTGAATTATATTCTGCAATAAATTACATACTACAGAGATTTAAAATAAATTTGCTCAAAAAAAAAAAACTAAAAAAAAAAACTAAACCTAAAATAAGTATATTTCACCAAGCAATGTCTCACCCTTGAAGAAATTTTGATGGTAGCAATGTCAGCTACGGGATCAACATCCTGGACTGTGGCATTATATGTGTCCCCATTCGTGAGTTTGACACGAACTCCTCTTTTGTTGGCTACAACATGGGCATTTGTGACTATAAGACCGTCTCTGCTGATAATGAAACCAGAACCATTGGAAACTGGGACTTCTCGTCCAGAAAATGGGTGTCTGTAACAAAGCACACATGTTAAAATTCATACCTTAAAATAAAACAAAATAATCAAGCACCTTCGGTCGTGGCTACATTTCTAACCTTTATTAACCAACCTGCCAACTATTTCAATGTAGACCACAGCTGGAGTTGACTTTTCCACCACGTCAGCAATAAAGTTGTATTTAAAGCGTGGAGAGTCAGGCTTAAAGGGAGAGGCACATTGAGCTACTGGAAGAAAGCGGTGTAGAGAGGTCTGTTCTTTCTCCTGGTTGTTGTAGGCGTCCAGGAGAAGAGCCACGGCGCACAGGCCCACACCCTGTGCCGCTCTCGAGGCGCGGCTTCTGTCGCGGCCGCCGTCCTGGTCCCAGTCCCGGGTACGAGCTGTCCCTGTCAGCCCTGTGCGCCTCTCGTCTGAGCCGAGCGGAGGTCTGCACACACTGGACACTCGGCTCACAGACTTGTCCACCACACAGTGACCTCCACGGCTATGGGTCACATGAATCCTCCTCAACGCAGCGGACAGACATCTACTTGTACTTGCTGCCATGTTGCATCACTAAGCGCCACTGTCTACACGTTTTTGACAGCGACTGAACATAAACTTACTTACAAATAAATCACGTGTCATTTATATGACAACCACGGACACATATTACAAACGGTAGCAGTAACTCAGCTCTTTAGTTACATCTGAAGGCCAAAACACATAGATGAAGCTCATGCTAGAAAATAAAAACAACACTACAGGAAGTACATTCTACATCTTCTCCGATCTGTTGGTGCACTCCGCCATAGACCGCACGGTATGTGCGCCATCTACTGTATCGGAGTGGTCACTGTGGCTTTAAAGAAGACTGCTCTTTATCGGTTATTTCTTTTTTTTTTTTTTTTTCTTAATTAATTGTAATGTAAACAACATTCATGCATGTTGTCTCCTCAAAAATGCATGAATCAATCAAAGTACAACTTTGAGTAGGTTAATGACGAAGAAACGCCGTTATAACATGGGAATAGCTCAATAAAGTCGATTTTACATAATATGTCTCCGTTAAAAAAACTATTTTTTTTTCATTTTTAAACACTTGTTTAAAATAATTCTGTTATGATTTGTGACGCACACAGACAAAGGAGGAAGTGGCGTACTTTTGTCACGTGACCACAGCAGAGAGGAAAATTTGAAATTGCGGCCAACAATACGAGGTTCAGCTTCGGTTAGCTCTCAGGATGTGAAGGGATAATACATGAAGAAGATGGCTTCGTACCACCAGATCCAACATCATTCAAGGGCTCCTTTTGAATCTCCTGCTAAAATCTTTGCTAAACTCAAGTCCAAACTGAGGAGACCAACCGTGGAGGACTTTTCCGATGACGAATGCAGAGTTGCGGAGTTTCACGGCGCACAGTTCACGCCAAAGAGAAGGACCGAGAGCCACGGCACGGACACATCCGAGGCCTTCAGCCCACCCCAGGGGCTGGGGAACGGGGAAGTAACTGCGGTGACTCTTTCGCCCATATCAAGTCCTCAAAAAAGCCTCCAGTGTAGAACTGACTGTGAACTGTTGTATGGTGACGAAACTGGACATGCTTTTAACCACGCGTGCATGCCCAGACGAAGACCTTTCATGGAGTCCACTGCGATATTTAACACAACAGCGCCACAAACTCACGATGCTTTTTACACACGGACAAGGACGGCTGACCGCTTTGGTCCGTGTGATCCTGGAGATTTGGAGAACGCTGGTCCCCCTCACTTCATCTCTCCGAACTCTGTGTTTTCTCCGATGAGGAAGAGGCTGAGGAAAAGAAAATCCGATAACCAACTTTTGAATAAGTCCAACAACATGCTGTCTGATATGGACTGTGTTCGTTATCCAGAAAAAGAAAAGAGACTCACCCCAGCTTTTAGAGAGGATGAGCACATTACAAGTACAAGGAATGTGGAGGCTTTTTCACAGGAATTTACAGTAGCCCCAGAACGCAATGGTGAGCCACACATAGAGATCAAAACTCAAGAAAGGACCAGCAGCCTGTTATTTCGGTTTTTAGAAAATATGTAATTAATATTGTAATGTGAGGCTAAAGTGGGGGCAGTTGAAGTTTGGCAGATTCAAAAAACACTTTAGTCTAGTCCTTCCAGTGTTTGTCTCACTAGTCCTGAAGAGCACCTGCCCTTACACTTGATCATACACTGAAGCACTCATGCTTTCTTAACAACACTCTAGTTTAGTCATAAATTGTGTCCTTGCTTTTTTTTTGTGTCTTTAACAGGATGTTCTGTTGAGACGCGTTGTCATAGTCTAAAGAATCCTGCCAAGATGTTTGCTTACCTCAAAGAGCGTAAGAACCAAAGGGACCTGTGTTGTGTTCCACAGGACTCAACGAGCCCCAGACCAGAGGCTGACCAGGGTGAGCCTTTGGAGCTAACATTTGTTTGCAAAAGAGCTACATTTTGATTTGATTTTAGTAGTAAATCATTTCTAACTTTAGATATCCAAAGTGAGGCGAGAGTGGGACCAGACTCTGCAGCGTCTAGTGCTAGCAGACTGCAGTGCCCTGATGATGGCTCCACTGATGAGGATTTCATACACGATTCTGTGTCTGATGTGCCATCGCTGCCTGTCCTGCTTGAAGATCCACTTGTGCTAAACTCACCACGTATTTCCATTCCCAAAACTCAAGAACCTGTGTGCAGGCGCACTAAATGGTCCCACTGTGTCACTTTCCCCACAGTGAGAATTCTGTTGTTTGGCTAATCATATTTGATAATATTAAATGTAAGATAGCTGCAGGCATTGATGTGCCCACTTTCTCTTTTTTAGGAGAATGTAATTCATCTAAGTAAGTGGTTCATTCGGGGAAGTCGTAAAGGTCTTTTTGTTGATGGCATTCACAGGTATAGTGACTTTGTACTATTGTAAAGGATTTATTTTTTTGTTTCTTAAATCCTGTATTTTTCTTTGTAGGGAAAATAATATCCCATGGAACAGTAACATAATCTCAGACAGAGTGTCCAACTCAGTTCTGAAGACAATCTCCGGTAGGGTCTACATTTTAGTTGGCAAGATGGACTTGGATGCCCCCTCACGTGAGTCACAATGAGGTGATCAGATACTATGAGCAACTTGTGCGGATTTCACCTTTTTCACAATTTTACCTTTATTTAACTGCAGAGTTTCCAAAATGGTTTCTGAAAAGTTTCGTCAGTGGCTTCCCCTCAAACTGGAAGGAGCTTCATGAAAAATATTTGTCCGAGTCTAAGAGGTATGAGTAAATATTTACTTAATATCAGAATTGTAATTTTGAAATGTGAGTTAATTTGTGTTTTTCTGGTAGAAACTTGAAAAAAAGGTCTGGAGAACAAAATGAAAAAAGAGGTCAAAGATTGAAGACAAGCATGAACCAGTCGCTCAAACAACAGCAGCAGAAGACACGTATGTCTCCCAGAATCTTAAGACAATGTGTGCACAGACCTTGCAACGTATTCCTCTTTGCTCTTCCCCAGCCCCGTTATGTCCCTCCTCTTCTGCATCCAGTACCAAAGTGTCCCGCAGCGGTCGCCTCATCAAACAACCGCTGGATTACTGGAAGGGAGGACGGGTGATTGTGGATGCACACATGAACGTCACTGTTCACGACAGCTATGACACCACTGTCCTTCAACCTGTAAGGGCTTCCCTCATTTTGTCTGATACTTTGCATCTTATAGTAGAAGATTTGCTCATTGTGTGCTCCTTTTGACTTTATTTTGTATTATAGCTTACAGTTAATGATACTCTGTACCTTCAAAGTATGACAGAAAGTAAAAGGACTTTTATGTATGAAATATGTTTTATACTTCGAACACAACATGTGGAAATTGCAGATATTGCACATATTCCCCAGAGAATTACTCTTGTACTTACGTGGGAAGTTAGTATGGTATGGATCAGGTTAGCCGCTCATGTTACCACAGATACTGAATAGATAAGTTTAATGTGGCTTAATAAAACATAAATAAATTGATTAAAAGACTGTTTTTCAGGAGATAACAAACTCAGTCTCCACAAAGTCGTTCATCTCTTCAAATCCTGATAAACAAACGGCCCTGGTGATGGCTCCTTTGAAAAATGGTAACAATCATTTGTCTATTAATAACATCTTTATAAAGTTTTATTTTTTACATTATCGACTTATTTGTTTGTTTTTTAGTCTGTGAGCAGTCCATCTCCAAGCATCAGCTCCAGAGAAAGGTCAAGGCCCCACAGCGCAAACACAGACAAAACAAAGGCACTGCCATCAAGAAGCCTCCAACTCCTCAAAACACCATTACAATAGACCGAGTCACCAGATCCAGCAAAACCTGCCCAACTGCTGAGAAGAACAGTGAGGATGCAGAATCACAAGAATTTAAAAACACAAAAAAGAATGTCACAAAAGCCAACACAGTCAAAGTTAGACAACGCTCTGCTTCCAGTCATTGGTCACCCCCAGGTAACATCAGTGCATCGTCACAACCACTGACCAATAAAGAGCCAGTCTTTAGAAAGCCGACAGACAAAGGAGGCGACAAGAGCCAGATGAATCTCCGCACCAGGCCCAGTCGCTCCAGCAAATCATCCAATTCATCACAGGATAGAGAGACGTGCACACACAAGGTGCAAACGTTGAAAAATGTACAGACTCAGCCAAAACGAAGAACAAAAACACCTTCACCAAAGACGGCACGAGCGGCTACACATAAAGCGGCACAACCCAACAGGACACGTAAAAGAACCGCACGTATCAAACCGGTTTCAGAACAGGATGAAGACGAATGGACCGAGGATGAACTGAGGAAGCTGCATGAGTAAGACCTTCACACAGACACGTCATTGTATTCTGTATCCAAGCTAAACGTGTGTCTCTGTTTGACTTTTAGTGCGGTGTCATGCCACCCGAAGCACATTGCTGGTTATTGGAATAAAGTGGCAATGATGGTTGGAACACGTTCTGCGGATGAGTGCCATAAACGTCACACGTCCAAAAGAATGACCAAGACGCCGCCTAAATGTGAGCGAAAAACGAAGAAGGAAACATTAAAAGACAAAGGTACTGCCACCCAATGTTTGTTTGTACGCTTTAAAGTGCCTCTGACAGGTTGGACTACTCGTTTCACTAAAATGCAGTTAAGATAAACATATTTCAAATTCTGTTAAAAGTTTTACGCATTTTTTGTAGGTTTAGCAATTTTTGTAGGTTTCCAATTTTACTTCCTGGTTGTAAATGATGGCATCACACTAGGAAATTACTATAGCAACCATCCTGCATGCTGGGCTAAACCTCCTCTAATGTCACAGATTATTATTTATTTTTTTGACAAAGAAAAATACACATTTATTTTGTTGAATCAATGTTTAAAGGGTCAAAAAAGTCGTTTAGTTTGTGTAAATTATGCTTAACCTTTGTCTCCCTAGTGTGATGTCATCGATTTGTTTACTTCTTTGAATTTTCGACATATTTTTCAACTTTTCTCCACAAACAGCGATCTGATTGGTGTAAAACTATAATTTATATTTACAAGAGGCATTAATACACTGAATAAAGTCAAAAGTAGAAAATCTTAAAAACCTGTCACACGCACTTTAATGTAGAGGTTCATAGATAGATTGAACTATGTGTCTTTTCTAACCTACACAAAGGTAAACTACCCAAACTTTGTGACGTTCAGGTGTCAGAGTTAATGTTTGAGAGGTGATCCCTTGTTGACTGGATTATCTTTATCTATTCAGCTAACCCCGTGATCACGGCCCGTGTGGGAACATTACGGAGGAAACGGCAGGTGCGCGACTTCCTGGAAGCAATGCCCAAAGAAGACATGGATGATGTTTTCAGCTCTGCGTACATGCAAAGTAAACGGATTGAGGTACGTTTATTTAATTGTAAAAGCAAAAGCAATGACGACCAAGCGCTGAATGTTTTAGGTGACTTAACTGACTAATCTGTCAGTAGCATCTTGATCGACTGAAAGTTTTATTTGTCTATTAGCAGCATGTTCGTTTTGCACCAGTGAGTTTAATCTGCCCCGGTTCCGCAGTTTAATTGTACTTCTCTGGATGCGTAAGTGTTATTATACTCTGTGATGTAGTTTGAGTCACTTACATGGTCAAATCATAGAGTAATTGTAATCGTTTTTAGAGCTTTTGTAAGTCCCCGTTACAAGCGGGTGTGTCGACTATTCAATGCATTGACCAGGAATTACTTAATCTGTTTCATACTAGACGTAAAATATTCACTCTGCAGTATGATGATTGCATGTTTCCTGTGAGAGATTATAAACCCTGCTAGTTATGTATTTTATGTGTTTATTATTTAAATAAGGATATCAAGTCAAAGTGCATATGACAGGTTTGACTACACATTTCACTAAAATGTAGTGAACACGATTATAAAAAATATTACTCCAACAACGTTCATTATGTCTTCTTTAGTTATATCCACCATTATGCTCTTCTTAAAGACAATAAATTAGGAGATTTATTTACCTTGTTGACATGTTTCAGCTGCTTAACTGCGAGCCATCTCAGCCAAAATATGTCCACAAGGTAAATACATCTCCTAATTCATTATCTTTAAGAACATGAGCAGCAAATATGATATTTGTAGAGGTAATTCCACAACTGTTGCCTAACAACCATATTGTAAACTAGGGCCAATATCCATATAAATTACACAATAGTTTTGATTTGGCAAATAATAATACCTTTTAATAACCTTGGAACATAAACTTTAAGTCTAAATCCTAAATCACTTTCATATTATATTATTATTAATTATTATTATTATTTTACATTTGGGCAATTTCTGCAGAATCCCTGATTGCCAACAAAGGGGCTACATTTGGCCCCCTGGACTTAGTGAGAGATATTTGACAGTTTAAACCAGTGGTGTTCAGTTTGCTTTTTAAATTGTCTCTGCATATTCGATGCAGTGATAGACAGGGATTCTGTTATAGAACTCAGCTCTTTGTTTTTTTATTTCGACAACTTGACAGATGTAAAACCACGATGAATATGGACCACAGGTACTATCCCATCAAACAAAGTAATAATTAGGACAAACATGGGAACCTGTCATATGCTCTTTGAAGAATAATGTATTTGTCCATGTTTCCTGTCTGCATAGGTGCATTCTCTGTGTACGAGTGAGGATCATGACTTCTCTGTGTCAGACCAGGAGCCCCTGACCCCGAAGCCCACAGGGTTCCCTGAAGCCAAGACCCCCCAGTGTCTGCACATCACCCCTGGCATGATGGGCTCCAGCAGCAGGTACCAGCAGCACCAGCTTGGAATGCCCCTGGGCAGTGCCAAAAACATATCACACCAATTCAGTGTAAAAAAACATGTATAACGCAACTTGCTCAAATCAATGAACAAAAGTAACTAAACTGTTCTCTTTTATAAGGAACTATGATGACAAATATGTCTTCCAACTTCAGAAGAGGATGAAAAATCAATATCAGTTTAACGTGGAAAAACATGCTAAAAAGGTAGCTGCTGTGTACCATACAGATTCTACCATGTGTTAACGTGCGTTATTATTTTTATTTGGATTATGATATAACACTTTTTTTTTTACTTTTAAGATTAAGGCTAACTTCACTCCTACTGCATCTGTGAAAAAAACTATGAGAAGATGTGGCAATACAGGTGAGAGAATCTACTGAGCCAAAACCAGCGCTCTTTAATGGTCTTTTTTTTAACATTATATTTTTCTCATTTTGTTTAGAAAATGATACGTTCGTGGTATGGGAGATGTTTCCAGACAAAGAAGAAGCCCAGGTTGACAGTGGTGAAGAGGAAGATTTTTACTTTTCAGAAAACGACTAAAGCCCTGAATATGGTCCAATGTTTGACCGGATTAAAGCTGCATTTTCATGTGGATTGTTACCAACTCTAAATAATTAAAATCAATTCCTGTCCAAATTTTAAATGTCTAAATTTCATTTTAATGAATAAACATTTTTAAAGAAATGGAACAAAACTTTGAGTAACTAGTTTGCTTCTTTTCTTTTTCCCCCAATCATTTACTTACACTAATTGGAGAAATATTTTGGGAGTTATAGTTAGGCCTTTTGGAAAATCTTAGATTAGAATATCATGTAATATGTTTTCAACGAACACTAAAAAGACAAATTTGCCAACTTACGTTCAAGACTAATGTTAATATAAATTATATAGGCTAGCATGCCATTTTACATTTGTTGATCAATATTTTCAGTTTTGTAGATTACTACAATACCGGAGTGTGTGCTTTGTATTTATTTCTGAGCTAATTGGAGCTTCCTCGTTACTGATGGAGCCCACGGATCACGTGGCAGCGGGTCACGTGACCGATGCTTTTTTAACAGCAGCCGGAGCACGCGCACAGTGAGATCAACAACAAAAAGGACCAGGAGGTGAAATCATGAACAAACTGTAAGTCTCAGGCCTTGATTGGATCGCACATGTTGTAAATTAACATTTTGACCAGAGCTAATACCGAGCCACAGAATATTAAATGTTTATTAGCTCGTGTTCATAACAAACCAGGTTTCTTGATGCTAAAGCGCCCTGCTAATACACACTTGTAACCTTGTGACTTTCTCTGCTGTCTCTGCACAGGACTGGCCCGCTTCTCTGCTGTTTGTGGGGCTCCTTGGTCTGCGGAGGCTTCCTGGAATATGACCAGAATATTTTGTAAGCTTGAGATGTTTTCCTGTGTTTTTTGTCCAGCCTGACCAAAACAGAACTGACCAAAACAGAATTGGGTCATTATAATATACGCTTTAAAATACACAAATTAAACAGTTAAAGTGCATGCGATAGGTTTGAGTATTAATTTCACTAAAACTTTGTTAACCTAGTTATATTATTGTAAGATTTTACTAAAAATGTAACCAGTTTTTCTAGACTTTTTTTTTGTAGTGTACTTCCTGGTTGAACATGAGCAGCAGATGTGACTTGGAGCTAATCCCATAACTAACCTAGCGACCAAACCCTTAACAAGAGCCAAACCTCGTCTAATTTATACAATAGTTAACATACAAAGATATGACACCTTTATTTTCTTAAATTAATCTTTAAACTGTCTGGTTTTTGTTTTTGTGCGCATACATTTACTGCATTTTGGATGGACTTTTCAGTGTTGGTGACATTTTAGAACTCGGCCATACTTCCTCTATTTTTATACTTTTTGTTTCAACTTTTTTTTTTACCCACAATTTTCCACGTTACTGATTTAATACTACAAAACATTTTAACCACAGGTACCACTGCATCAAACAAAATGATAATTAGAAAACGTGTCACATGCCCATGAATATTTTCAACATCAAAAGTACATCATAGAAGTGAGCTGATGGTGAATATTGAAATGGGTTGCGTTCATGCTCTAGAGTTTGATGATGACCTCAGATGGAGGGTAAGAGACACTTTTCCTTACTGATCGCATTGCTATAAAATATCTCTAAGATAAATTCACAAATGTTGAACCTGATCATTTCTTTTAGTGACTAGACCTAAAAAGTCATTGCATTACAACAAAAATTTGCATTTTAACAATACAAATTTTGAGTATGTATTGTATTTAATATTATTGGCTGCTGGGATGTTATTCTGTCGCGTGAACGTGTTATTTATTTCTTCCACAGGGTGCCACACGACTGGACGGATGTGGGTCGGGTCAAACCAGAAGAAGAGCTCAGACTGACCTTTGCCCTCAAGCAGCAGAACGTTGCCCGCCTGGAGGACATGTTTATGAAGGTTTCCAACCCGGACTCCCCCTTCTATGGTACAGACCATCACTGAACAGTTTTGTGATTTCACATGGAGGACAGGAGTTTATAATATTTGAGGGTGAGGTTCTAGAAATTGGGCAGTGACTGGAATTTTCATCTTTCACCAAAGTCAGTATATAAGTAAGTATGTTTAACTTTGTGACAGCTTTCGTTTGCTGTCAATAGGCTGAGTATCATCCTCGCTTTATTTAAATTACATATGAGAGGTTGGACTATACGATTTCAACATAATAATATTCAAGATTTTGCTAAACGGCCTAGTTTTTTTCAGTTTAATTATTTTTGTTGTAGTTTATAATGTTTACTTCCTTGTTGGACATAAGTAGTGGCAATTCCAAGTAACCATACTGTAAACAAGGGCCAAAACCTGTTTACCTAAAATACTTGATACAGTACAACACCTTTATTTCGCAAAATAGTATAATGTTTAAACTGTCAGAATAGTGTGTCCCTTGTGTATAAATGACCGTGCATTTTAATTACTTTTCATTACTTGACAGATATAAAACTATGACAAACCAGGCACCAAATTCTCTATCAATCCAATCATTAGGTAAACCTGTCATATGCACATTTAAGCTTGCCCAACTACCATAACAAATATTAGCATCTTTTTATACTGAAATGAAATTCTTTGCTTTTCATCGCCTCAATTTTAAACTACCCTTGGTTATATATAAACTCTGCCTCGGGTGTGGCGTGCAGGAAATGCGTCTATATCGAAGCTTTTGACAAAACAATGCAATAGAAGTAAAAGAAGAGCAGCGGAACATCTTGGAAAAACCCTCCATTTGAGATTTGAACATGTATAATTCTAAAATTGGAACGCAGCGTTTTCTTTGGGCTCATGTGTGTTGAATGGCATTGTCCTCCACAGGCAAACACATGAGCTTGGAGGAGGTGTCCCGACTGGTGCATCCGTCTGAAGAGACCCAGAAACTGGTTGGGCGCTGGCTCCAGAGTCATGGGATAAGAGACTGTCACACTGTACACACTCAGGACTTTTTACAGTGCTCCATGAGCGCAGAGTAAGCACTTTTCAAACCAAAAACCAATGCGTGTTCCTGTTTCAGCAGTTTCTTCTCTCTTTACACAATATTAACAAGACTCATACAATGTACTTTTGATGAATTTCCCGTGGGAGCTGATGAGAAACATCTGTAGTATTCACTAATGTCCCAACGTACTTAAAGGAGATGTATTCTGTTTTTTCAGATTTTTAGTATTAAATGAGTGGATCATCATTTTTACATCTTGTTAGCTCTAAACTGCAATATTGATTTAAAATGGCCTAGTAATAGAAACGGGTCCATTGACACCCTGTTAAAGGTGTAGAAGTGATAAGTCCCGCCCCTTTATTTGACATTTCGCTGTAACATGTAGTGTATTGTCATTTACATGTTTCATTTTTTTAAACGTGGCTTTGTGACATTTTTATACCCCATATGTTTCACTGAGAGTCTCAATTTTTTCAAATAATCGCGACTAAGTACAGGCATGTGGGCGCAGATAGGGGATAGGTGAACAAAAGAATTTTCAGACCTGTTGCAGGACTAGACAGGATTATTCAAACATTGTTGATTGTTGTGTTTGTGCTAATAGGACGGCAGAGAGGCTGCTTCCAGGGAGCAGGTTCCATCGATACATCAGTGAAAATCATTCTGTTCTGAGGTCCTCCGCTCCATACTCTGTTCCTGACGAGGTTCACCAACATCTGGACTTTGGTAATCATAATGGATTGCCCCCAGTTATTTTAGGAGTATTGGTTGGCTTATCTCAACTCCTAGAAGTGTTGTGATGTATTTTTTTTAAATGCCTTTTGGTTTTTGTCCCTCGCTGGGAAATCTGTCCATATTTGGCTCTTTTTCTTTTTTAGGCTTAAATCTTGATTCTGTTTAAATACAATTATCAAATGTGCATGTTTTTGTGCATGCCCAAAAGTGAAAAAACATACAAACACACTTTTTTTTCCCAACAATGTACCAATTATTTATACATTTTCATGCCTTCATAGTTGGAGGAGTGCACCGATTTCCGCCTAAAGCACAAGACCTCACCCACAGCTCTCTCCGCTCTGAACGTGTTGAGGCCAGAGTGCACCTGGGAGTGACCCCCTCCATCCTCCGGCAGCGCTACAACCTGTCAGCCTCAGACGTGGGAACGGCTCCCAACAACAGCCAGGCAGTGGCACAGGTGAAAACTGCTCGGTGACATGATTATTTGGCTCTTGTGTGGTAGCAGCAGCTCAGGTAGAAGGCGTAATTAATTGGTGATTTGATTATTGCCACCACATTGCATACTGTACTGCTGTGTTCTTAGGAAAGACTCTACACCATATTGAGATTGCAGTTACATACTTCACTTTGCATTACTCATTCACATCTCAGACAGTGGTAGCAAGTAAACTCAAAAGCTCTCTAATCCAGTGCATTTGTTCTATCCATTGTGTTTTCAGTACAACATGTAGTTGTTTGCTTCCCTTTCTTCAGTTTCTGGAGCAGTACTACCACCCTGCTGACCTGTCTGAGTTCATGAGTCTGTTTGGGGGAAGCTTCCTGCATCACTCGGCTGTGGAGCGTGTGGTGGGCACTCAGGGAGGAGGGAAAGCCGGGCTGGAGGCCAGTCTGGACATAGAGTACATCATGAGCACAGGGGCCAACATTTCCACCTGGGTCTTCAGCAATGCAGGTCTACAGCTTTCAGATTCATTATAAAAGGGTTTTAGAACATATCAACTATAAATTAGCTTTTTATTTTGCATTTACTGTTTCTACCATTTTTACAGTCTTTTATCAGGTGGTGATGAGTGCTTGAAAAGACTTAGTAAGTACAAGTGTTGTGCTTTTGTGTGATTGCAGGACGACACGAGTCTCAGGAGCCCTTCCTTCAGTGGATGCTTCTGCTCAGTAACATGTCTGCTCTGCCTTGGGTCCACACCATCAGTTATGGAGATGACGAGGACAGTCTGTCCACTGCGTACATGACCCGCATCAACACAGAGTTTATGAAGGCGGGAGTCCGCGGAATCTCGCTGCTCTTTGCTTCTGGTCGGTGTCTAAAATCTTTTGTTCTTTTACACTTCTTGGATGATTACAGTTTTATTGCTGTATATGTATATATTATATCCCCAGCACACTGCCACAATAAGCCTAATCTGGCAGTACTATCTGTGTCCTCACAACATGCAAAAACTCAGAATAGAAATAATATGTAGCAAAATGTAAATTTTGAATTAACCTCAGAATATCATAAAATATGGAAAAATTATTTTGTCAAATGATGATCACTCGCTTGTAAGGTACATGTAAGTAATATCGGAGCCTGGTTAGACAACATTATAACTCTTTCATTAATTTAATGTCACTTGTTTATTGAATAGAGGATCGGTAAACACAATTGTGCATTTCTGGTAAAGGCAAAACCCTTGAGTTTTAGTTTTAGTACGTTAGCATTGCTGTTTACAAATAATTTGTATGTTGTAGATCTGATATTAGTTGGTCATGGAAAAAGTATTCCACCATTTCTGGAATTTTGAACATTCTGATGATGGTGGAATTTTGTGCATGACTAAATGATTTTGACATTTGAAATGGGCATAAAGGGTAAGCTTTAACTTCATTTAATAGATTTTCTTTTCTCCAAATAAATAAACAAATAAACGCAAAACCATAATTGCTTTATTTGATTGTGAAATCAAGAGCAGTTATGTATCAAACCGGCAAAAAAGCTTGCTATCACTTAAAGTAAGAGTAAATCAGACACTGGAGATCAAAACTACGTCATCTTCAAAAAAAGAGCCCAGCCATTTGCCAAAGGGTTCAAAAATGGCTTCAGTGTTATTGGAAGTCATTTTAGTCAGGCCTTTTGGGGAAAAATCTGCCAGAATGACAGCAGTTGATATGAAGTGGTGTTTTCTGTCCCATTTGTATGACTTCCTGTAAACCCTGCTTGATCTTTCATGTTCAGGTGACAGTGGAGCCGGCTGTAGACACATGGGGAAAGAAAATGCGTTCAGACCCAGTTTTCCTGCATCAAGGTACTTTTATTTTTGCAATGCATTTTCTTCAATTGCCTTCATGCAATAGAATCAACATATTGAAATGATAGTAACTGTTTTTCATCTCAGCCCTTACGTAACCACAGTCGGAGGAACCTCCTTTAAGAACCCATTCAAATTGACAGAAGAGGTTACAGATTACATCAGTGGTGGAGGCTTTAGTAATGTTTTCAAGATGCCCGATTATCAGGTAAACTGTTGTCAGACATGTGCGTATTATTTGATTCTGTTAATCTTAACCAGAACAATGTGGTGTTTAGGCCAGTGCCGTAGACGCTTATCTGAAAACTGTGGGCTCATCTCTCCCTCCTCAATCGTACTACAGTCCCACTGGAAGGGCGTATCCCGACATATCGGCTCTGTCTGATAATTATTGGGTGGTCACCAACAGAATTCCAATACCCTGGGTTTCAGGGACATCGGTAAACAAATATAAATCCTTAATTTACCCTGAAGAATGTGTTTTATTAATGAGTGCTCTGTGATGACCTCCATGCTCTTTCCTCCAGGCCTCTACTCCTGTTGTGGGGGGTATTCTGTCTCTCATTAATGATCAGAGACTTCTAAAAGGTCTTCCAGTTTTGGGCTTTCTCAATCCTCGTCTCTACAAGCTCCAAGGATCGGGCCTCTTTGATGCAAGTTAAAAATATATACTTTTATTTATTGAATATTTATGGATTACTGATATTACCTAAATGGACAGTGCAATTCAAAGAAAGTTAAGTTTGATGTCACCAACAAATGTGTTGTTATCCTCGTCCATCGAGAACCATGTCCCTGCATGGTCTCAGTCTGAGATTGAATTCTTCTCTTCTTCCAGGTGACTGACGGTTGTCACCTGAGCTGCCTGGATGAAGAGGTGCAGGGGAAGGGGTTCTGTGCCGCTCCATCTTGGGACCCGGTGACTGGCTGGGGGACGCCCAATTACCCTGAACTACTGACTGTTCTCCTGAACTGATTTCCCAAAACCTTAAGCATTTGAATGGATTTTACTGCTAAGTGTTGACAAAAGCTAGATTGTGATCGACTGTCCTGCGCAGAGGCTGGTGTTGGACAAATGGAGGTAGTTATTATGCAAATTCTTTTCATATGAAAAGCCTATGCAGTTAAGGGTTTCCGCTTTTATTGAATGTTTTTATACAAAATGGCCTGTTTAAGTTTTCTATGAACTCAAATGCACTGAAAGGCTCTATTTCATGTTGTTCATCTGTGTGATTTTTAAATGAGTTAATTGTGGTATTTTTTTTTTTTTTTTTCCCCATAGTACAATAAATTAAAGTCACATTTTACGCTTCTTTCATTATCAAAATGTCTCAAACTATCCAGAAAATGCATTGCTGTGCCTCAAAATGTACGTTTAATATATAATAGTGACATCATGTTCTATTGTAAGGGAAAATATTTTATTTACTATGGAAAAAATCACATGGCGATTATTAACATGATTTAGATACAGCATTGTACAAAAACAGACCACCCTGTTCAGCAGAAACACTCACACAAGAGAAATCTGAAACCTTCAAAGAGGAGCTACTCAAATAATAACTACATAAGCACATTCAGTGTACAATATGCACACTGGAAAAGTACAAAAGTGAAAATATCATTGCTGAGGATCAATGCAACTTGACTTACAAAATGTGAAACAGTATAAATAAGTAGAGGTGCAGATCCTTGAAGTCTTCAGCAGAAGAAACTTTTTTTTTTTTAAACCCAGGTAGTGCCAAACACAGAGGAGACCTGAGGGTGAGGGTTAAACAGCCCATCAAACTTAATGTACATAAAACGTCTGAGGAGCGGGTCATCTCTCAGACTGTCCACTGGTGCCCCATCAGTTTGAGCTCAGCTGCAGTCACTGGTTGTTCTTGGCTTTGGCATGTGTCAGGATGTGTGACTTCAGGTTTGTTGACTGGGCAAACTTTTTGTTGCAGCCATCAAAGGGGCACACGTATGGCCGATCTCCAGTGTGAATACGAACATGAGTACGCAAATTAAAGTCCAGTGAGAATCTCTTACCGCAGCCTTCAAATGTGCACTGCAAACAGAAAAGATACAGAATAAGTTCACAAATCTTCAAAGAAAGATTTCCTGGTAGCACATGGACAAAACCCCACCTGGAAAGGTTTCTCTCCTGTGTGTACAAGCTGGTGCCTCTTCAGTTTGGAGCTCTCCACAAACGCTTTGCCACACTCAGCACACACATGCACGCGAGGCCCATGGGTGTGCAAGTGCTTCCTCATTGCAGAGTTGTCCCTGAACATTTTAGAACATCCCTGGGAAGGAAAAACAAAACAATTAGTTATGGGTTAACCAATTATTTTAAACGATTACTACAAAAATGAATGAATTACAAAGCTGTTGATCTGCAATTGTATATTTGCACTCACTTTGTGTGGACATGCTATTGTCCTGGGAGAGTCATCTTCTTTTACTTTTCTGGGTTTCATTCTGGTAAGGGAAAATAAAAAGTTGGAAAATATATTTAAGTAATGAAATGGTGTTTCAAAGCCCCAAGGCACATGTGCTTAGAAACACTGCTCCAAAACATGATGAAAAGCACTTGTCACGTGACCTAGATGGTTCATGGACTATTGTCGTTTCACTAGGGGGCTTTCTCTCTGGCTTCAGATTCTTGACAGAGCTTAAAATGAACCACACAACAGCTCGTCTGTCTCCAACCCTTGACCCCATAAATTCTGAATCTGTTTAAAAAAGGTGTTTCCACGTCAGACTCATGTTGAGGGTTTGTGAAAAGTGTGATAAGTAATAATTTAAGGGTAGTCACGTCCTCAAGGTTTTGTGCAGCTTCCCCAAACCGTGACGCCCACACTCCACGACATGGTAAACATGCAACAGTGTCACACTGGTGCAGCGGTTTAGTGCTCTGGTCTTACAGACATGAGATTCTGAGTTTGGGACCCATCTTGTGTAGGACTAGTTTGTGCGTCAGGAATGGCCCCATACTCAAATTTTGCTGCTTTTCAAAAGAAAATTTAAAGGTCCCATATTCTGCTATTTTGCCCTTTACACAGTCTATTCTAAGGGCTTTGTTGATAAAATTTTGCTTTGTGCAATATCCATAACATAACAGTTTCCAAAAAACACCCATTTCTTGGACTGGCCCCCCTCCTTGCAAAAGCAAACGGCTCACTCTGAGATCCGACCCCCCCGAACAGAGAGCAGGCTGCTCCCCCGCCCAACCCGCGCGCCTCCCTCCGCCCAACTCGTGCCGAAGCCTAGAGCGGAGATAGTGCGCATGCGCCGTGTGCTCCGGTAAACAGTGATACACAAACACGGGAATAAACCTTTTATCCGTCCTGACGGTGCGTCGTGCTGAGTCCTACGTCCTGGATCTGACCTGGAGTTTGACGTGCTCCAGTACCTCGACGACGGACGTTGCCGTTTGGTAAATAACAAGCTAACTCTTCGATCTGTCGTATCCATCGTGTAATTACTGTGTAGCATTAGCATTAGCTGTTTTTATTCTGCGGCTGCGCGCTTCCGGAGGCATGGCTTAAACACCGCGTCATCCATGGAAGCGCGTCATCCATGGGATGAGCCCCCGTCTGCCTGCTCAGCCGAGGGGGACAAAAAAGACAGTTCTCTAGCGAAAGCATGAGGGAATCAATCAAAAAACCACTTTGGGCACACATACGAGGCCCAAATAGCACTGTAGGAAGGTTAAAACCTCTGAAAAGTCGATTTTGCATGTTATGGGACCTTTAAAAAAGAAATGATATTCATATTAGCCTAGAAACACAAATGCATCACTAATGCACACAAATAAAAAGTGACTTGACCTGTGAAGTTTGAGTTTCTTTTCCCATTCATTCCAATGGATTAAAAAAAAGTTAGTGGCATGCTTTATATTGTTGGAAAGCAAAATGTTTGCATTCATTTCATGCCACAGTACAACCCAACAGAGGAATACAGGGCAAAATAAAAATAAAAAATGCAAAAATTGGCACTAAAATTCTTTTTTTTTGTGCCTTTATTCAGGCTATGGGTGTCTAATCATGGGTTTGTTAGTCTAGTTTTGTCCCAAAAGAATCCAGATTTCAAGAATATACAAACATATTTTCAAGTACTCCCTCTTCCCAAAAAAATCCCATAAATGTACATTTTAATAGTAAAAAAAAAAAAAGTATAATAAAGAGCACAAAAATGATTTCTTCCAACAATATAAGACTGGATTCTCCGACTGTTCTCCTACTTGTCCTCTTCACCTGATCAAAATGAACCCTTTATCATCCATTTCTGACCTTACATTGTGAATAGGGCCCCAGAAGCTAACTCTAAATTAACTCGCTCATTAGCATTATCACTTTTTGGCACAGATTTTCTTCTGAATAACATCCACAGTGTTATGGTTTGACACCAAATGTAGTGTAATCATCTAGTGCTCCCTCAAAGCTTCACAAAGATGCGTCACATTCCCAGGTAAAGCCTCCAGGGGGCACAAGAGAAGTTGTACACAATATAGCAGCATTCATAGGCTAATTCGCCTAATTTACATTTTAGCACCTGGAGGGAAAATGAAGGAATAAGGAGGTAAGTCACCAAGTTCTATTTCATCATTTTTAGGCAGAATTAGTGTAAACTTTTACACTTTATTTGACATGTTTGAAGAAATGTGTTAATCTTTATTGCAGTTAGCACTTCTGGGTACATTTGTGCTCTACTATAAGCACAAATACATTATAATAAGTACAATTTCAAAATACTTGGACCCAGAGCTCTGAAATTTCACAGAGTTGTAGCTGACCAGTGGGACAATACCTGTAGTGAATTTGGAATTGGCATTTATGAAGTATGTGTTTGATAGAGCCATTTGAAAGCAAGCATTATTTTTAATATAAAAAACGCAAAACTGTATTCATTTTAAAAGTGTTATGGCTTTTCCTGTGTACCACTTACATTGACTCAATTTACATGACCAGAAAGTAGAATTTCTTACCTTTTAAATGGTGTATAACGCATGTATGTTGAATAAAGTATACTCTTTTAATATGGAAAAGTACAGTTAAGACACTAGGCAAGGATGGAAAAATAGGAGGGCCTTAACTGATTAAATGGCAAATATAGGATATAGGATGTGGTTACAACCACTGTGGACATTATAGTACTAAAACATACCACTAGATGTCACTCTAGAGAAGCGTTTCAAGGCCTCAGCACATTGGATTCAAACGCTTTACCGTTTCATGAGGCTTCACTTTACCCATCACTGTATGTTAGTATTTTATTGAGCAAAGATGATTCAAAGTGTTAAATTGTATGGGACCAAACGTTTGTCTCAAGACAAACGTTTTTAAGGTGGAAGGTCACTCACCGTGCAAACTCTGCAAGTTGTTTGGGGTCAGACAGGTCAATGCCCGGGATGCCTCCAGGTGGGAGCTTCTTCCCAGTCATGTATTCAGAATAATCCGGAGGAGAGTTTTCACCTGAGATTTGTTCCTCATGGTCAATATCTTTTTTGTCATCTGAGACAAGAATCACAAAAACATAAGGTTGTTTACACATGATCAAATTCCAACAGGTATATTTTGTATATTTTCTACTTGTAACATTTAGAAAATCCCCAAATAAACAAGGCACTCTATGATCAATGATTAAATGATCTGCCAAAGTGGAAAAAAAACATATTGAATTTCAACGGCTTTGTACTTTACATTTTGCACACAAATAAAAACATAAAAGTATATACATAATATGTATATACAAAGTTGTACTTGTGCCCAGGCTAAGTACTTTTCCACCACTGAACACATAAAGCCCCGTGAGCACAACACAGACCCCACGCCCCGCCCCGCCGCCGGCCTGAACTGCGCCACAGCGGCCTAGCGGAGCCAGAGCGGAGCCCACTGTCGCCGCCATGTTCGTCGGACAAATAAACGCCATTTTTTCGGGCCGCCATACTTTCTGGACCGGGAAAATATGGCGGCGCCCATTGACACATAAAACATGGCTTCCCATAAAAACAAAAACATTTGAAGTTAAGTTTAAGTGCCTGAAAGTGTGGAAATGGTTTAGACTTTGGCGGAGCAGCAGGCCTCAGTGGGGCCTAGTCACAAGGTACACATGCTAAGAACAAAGCGACATGCTAACTCAGCTCAGAGGAACTGAACTTACCAGATGCCCACATAGTTACGGAGAACTCCCCTTCCAAAGTCTTTATTTGCACCTGTTTCTGTTCCCATTTTCTCCCCATCTCCCCCGCACTGAAGTAGCTCTTTTTGCCCCCTTTCTTGCTTCCTCCAGACCTCTTCGTCCTGCCAGACGAAGAGCTTTTTCCGGGAATAGTGACCAGAGTGTGCTCGATATAGTCCTCGTCCGCAGGGACAGGGATGAGAATCTGCTCTTCATATCCATCGTCCGTGTGCAGCTCGGAGTCGTCCTCGCCCACCACCTCCTCTCTCGTCTGCACCAGGATCACTTCTTGGTGCGGGTGAATCGAGTGGTCGTCCGTGTCAAGAGGCTGCAAAGCGATCATAGGCTGGTGCTCGTCTGTGTCAATGGTTTCCACCTCAATTTCATGAAGTTCTACTATCTCCGCCGGCATGTCCGAGCCGTCGGTCTCTATGTACAGCGTATCCCCCGAAGCCATCATCGAGCCTGTTCTTATTTGTACTATTTTAAACTGTTTCTCCACTCGCTTGCCTTCCTGTTCCCTCTGCTGTCCTCCTCCTCCCTCTCCAAAACTCTCCTCTCAAGTCTCGCCGCCGCTATGCTCCAATTATCAAGTCTCGCGAGATTCATCTCTGGCCCTTCAGCGTAGATAGAAACGTCTACATGGAAATCTAAAGGCTTTGCATTGATTCGACACAGTGGCCTAACTCTACATTAGCTGGGTTTCTGGAATTCTAGTGTTTTGTTTTTTTTATAGGTTGGCATTTCTTGATCTGATTTAATCCTCAATGGACCATGTGGGCTACAAAAAATTACTGAACTGTACATGCTACTCAAAACCATGTCATAATATACAAACCTATTCATCAGCCTGTATGGCAATATTTAACAACACCAGCAGCGCCAGGGGCTATTAAAGCAGGACGAGGAAACAGTGGACCTTGTTCATTCTGAGCACAATTGATGGCTTCCAAAGCTACAGGAGACATCAGGTATAGACTTTCCTTGATATCTTGCCAACTTTCTTTTGTATATGATATTGTCAGACAGGACATCAAACTTTAAAAAAAGAGCCCATAAAGAAAAAGGTTTTGGCATTTTACAAAACAGGCAAAATTTGAGGCCTTCCCCAGAATATTTTAAACAAATCTGATGTAATATCCTGTAATTTGGTGCCTTTTCTCAGTAGATTATGGTGTTACTTAAAGTATAATAGTCTATAGATCATCATGATATTAAAACTGAATCCCGATGGGAGTTTTGTGATTTCCTGTATTTTGATGGGTTTTTACAGCACTCTCTATGACACGTATTTGGACCCTCACTGTGTGAACACACTTTCACTTGAACTTTACAAATAAAAGCTTCTAATAGCATTTATTTTTATTATTTAACGCCATCCTTGCCCTCACTACAAGCCAAACACACAGATCTTTCTTTGAGCCACACGTAGATTTCTCACATCTTCTGCACGAATCCAGATGTGCGTCTTATTATTTATTCATTACGCAAACTCAGCGGAGATCTGATGCCACAGGTCAGTAATGTCTCACTCACTTCATGAACTTCATTAAAAAGACTTTCTCTAAAATGTGTTGTGTCTTTTTGAGAGGAGGAGAGGTTATTCTGATTTGCCGAAAGCAAGACGCCCCGTTTCACGTAGTTTTAATTTTTAGAACTATAGTCCTCCGATGTTTTGTTCATATCTGCCTCATAATGCGGCTAAATGTTCAAATAAAAACTGTCTCTCTGACTGGCTCTTTCTACGTGCCAAGGCAAGTGGCAGGTCGAGACAACTTGTAATTGACAAGTGATAATAAATGTATAAGACTCAACAATTTTATAGTATAGGCTTAGGCATTATAGGCACAGGAAAGGCAGTAACGGCCTATTGGGGGAAAAGCAGATAGCCCCTCCCTAACCCCCTCTGCACGTGCCTGAGAACAACTCTATCAATCAGCCAACACAGGCCTGATTTCATGATTTCATTATTGGATGACAATGACCCAGCTCTTCTTTGGATTGGTTTAAGCTCCTTAAGGGCCATTTTCTGAACTCGACTGAGCTGACTGACCAGAGGAGCTTAAGGTTACTCCTATGACACTAAAAATCAAATGTATTCTGATCATGCGATGATCTGCTACTGACGCGATATCATGATTCAGTTCTTATCTATTTAATGCAGCTACAGCTCATGCTCAAACTAACTTTTCTCCACCCACTCCTCCTATTGGTCAATCTGTCATGAGTGAGTGACAGGTGGATTTAACCAATCACAGTGAAGTGTGAACTTTCACAAGATAAAGATGCGTTTTCTCCTGGTTGTTGTGATTGTAATTGATGTAATGGGATATGTGACATTTGTGATATTCTAGCATAATACAGTAATACCCTGTGTTTGAAATACACCTTGTGAATAAATTCTCTTTACATAATTTGACAAAAATGCAGTTAAGATAAATATATTTCAAATTTTGTCAGAGTACTTTACAAATTTTGTCACGGTTTAGCAATTTTTTCATTTTTTAGTTTGACTTCCTGGTTATAAATGATGACATCACACTAGGAAATTACCAAAGCAACCATCCTGTACATGTGTTTGTTTGTGTTTGTGTTTGTTAAATCAGTGTTTAAAGGATCAAAAAAAGTTGCTTCTTTTCTGTAAATTATGCCTAATCTTTGTCTCCCTAGTGTGACGTCATCATCTGTTTACTTCCTGTTATTTTCAACATATTTGTCAACTTTTCTCTACAAATGGCTGCTTGATTGGTGTAAAAATTAAATGTATATGTACAATTAGTATTAATACACCAAATAAAGTAAACATTAGAAAATCATAAAAACCTGTCATACGCACTTTAAAGGGCCTATGACAGGTTGAAATACGCATTTAACTAAAATGCACTTAAGATAAATATATTCAAAGTTCTATTAAAATCTTTACAAATTTTACCCCAGTCTAGCTATTTTTTAGGTTTTTAATTTCACTTCCTGGTTGTAAAGTATGACATCACACTAAGAAATTACCATAGCAACCACGCTGTACACTGGCCAAAACTCATCTAATGTCACTGATTTTGTTCATTTGACAAAGAGAAACATATGTGAACACTTTTATTTTGTTGAATTAATGTTTAAAGGCTCAAAAAAGTAGTTTATTTTGTGTAATCTATGCATAACATTTGTCTCCCCAGTGTGATGTCATCATTTTGTTTACTTCTTGTAATTGGCAACAGATTTTTCAAGTTTCCTCCACAAATAGTGACCTGATTGGTGTAAAACTACAATTTGTATTCACGAGTGGTATTAATACACTGAACAAAGTCAAAGTTAGAAAATCATAAAAACCTGTCATACGCACTTTAAGGCGACACTCTTGGACAGATGCGACTCACCACCAGAGCAAAAAAGAAAAGAACAGAAAAATCCTTGTCCAATCAGCAGAGCCGGTGTTCAGTAGCCGGCACATAGTCCCGCCCCTTTTGGTGGGACCTCTGCTTGGTTTTATAATAGTTCTATGGCCTGGTCTAAAATCACACCAGCAGCTCTGTCAGTCTAATGTAAGAGCCGCTTTTTCAAGGTTCTAGCTTTACACAGCAGTTGGGCGCTGGGCTGGCACCTCCGGGCTGTCGTCATGTTGCACGTGTACGTTCATCAGCCGTCGTCATGGCTACCTGTCCGAAAACTGTTTCTCTTTGAAACTTACTTTTAATCAGCGCTAACATCTAGCAATTTTCATCAAACTGTGGTAAGTTTTAAAATCGGATCTACACGGAGCTGGCAAATCTTAGCTACCGTGACGTGACCCACGCCTTCTTCTCTTGTTTGACCCTGACGGTGGCACTGCTCATAGACAGAAATGATCAGACGTGAAGCTCCGCCCATGTTATTGATCACTTAACGTTAGCTACTCGGCTAGTCCGTATGATCCAAAGTGTGTCAGCTGGTATCAACTCATCCATGAGTTAAGGAAGTCAAAGCCTCGATAAGAATCATTGTTGAGTGTATAAACGTTTGGTGTTTTAATATTGACCTTATTCTGTCCCGCCCACTTTTGCCGTTTTTTACACTTTTGTTGTAAACGCAATTCCGTTTGACGAGAACTCCGTTAAAGCTAATGACGAACGAGGAAAATGTCTCGCCGCTAAAATGTTACATAAAGTAGATTGATTTGTGTAAAATGTTTAATGAACACGAGCAACAACAAGTCAACAACGCACCGATTTCCTGGTCAGTCTGAAAACGGCTTTTTAGTCCATGTAGAACTTATTTTCTGTTGAGCTCGTCTGCTCCGTGTGAACTACAACGGAAACAAGACGGCGGCGCGTACGGCAACTTCAGGAATAAGGTGACTAGATGGTGATTAGTGTGTAAAACTGGCATCCGAGCTAGAGGCTAACTAACTTTAAGTTCAGATTTCTGATTTGAGCCGCCACTGCTTTAGTTTGCATAAATGCACAATAGCCTCGTCTGTTGAGCTGTATTAGTATCACAAGTGTTGACCAACAGGCTCTCAATCATCCCCAGATTCCAATGTCACGAACTGATTTTATACAATTAGCCTAATTATTTTTCTTATTAATCAATTAGCCCATAATTTGCATCAGTACTAGGCCTATTGAATGCACGTAGGACTAGTGCGCTTTTTGGCTCTTTTGTGTCCTGTGCGGGTTCAATTGGGGGCCCTCTGGCGGCTGCGAGGTCCCGCGCTCGAGCTGCCCGGGCCAGAATGAACACTTTCTGTGTGGGGGAGGGGTTTCGATCACACCTTCCACCTTGGGCTCTGAACCGCTGAACCCGGGTGAGTGGGTGTGTCGAATCCTGCAGTCTGATGACACACAACACACCACAGCCCTGCCTCGGAGCCTCGGAGCCGCACAGCGCACACAGCCATGGGGAAGACAGGTGGAAGAGGAGACTTTGAATGGGTCTACACCGACCAGCCGCACACTTCGCGCAGAAAAGAAATATTGGGTAAGTTCACTCTGTTCTCCACGCGCTCATTCCACCTGTTCTTTATTGTGGCACTTGCTTTTCTTATAAAATAGTTTCCTGTTAAACCTGTTTACTGGCTCTTGTTTAACTAGCGCAGGGGTGGATGCAGGGCACGTTGTCCATACACTGCTAAAAGGAGCACTGAAAGTCATCTCAAAAACGACATATTTATTTTGGCAACAAATAACAACCTTCAGTTTGTATTGAAGCATGTATGTTTCAAATTAAACAAGATATGCAGTCATAGGCACCTACATTTTAAAATTACTAATTAAACATATTTGACTTTAACTCTTAAATAAATTATTATTTTTGAAAAAGTATATTTTTCATAAACCACAAGGAAGTCAGTCCATTTAATCATCTGAGCACATTCCAGTCTTGTTGTGTAAAGCTGAAGTGATGATAACTACTGCATGACATCATTTTAAAAAAGTATATTACTGTCAGTGTGACCGTTTCTCAAAATGGGGTTCGTGGGACAAGCAAAGCTGCATCAGATTTGACCAGGACTGTTTCTGTAAACCTATCCGGCCGTGACAATAGGAGCGCGCTGATAACAGGTGCAGCCACCACAGTGCCCCTGGGCTGTCCTGGTAACAAGACACATTCTGCGCTCCCGACAAAACACACAATGCTGTGGATGAGGTGAGAAGAAAGGCACACAGAGACATGAGCCGTCATTCGCTAATCCAACTGACCACATCGGCTGTCATATAAAGTACACGGGCGCACAGAGCTCTTATCGCGTCTCTATTGGATGTAGCCACTGATTTAAATTGTGGTCATTGTGGTTCTAAATCCTGTGACGTGTGTAGAAATGGGAAATACATGGAAATTCAGATAACATCCTGAATGTTGTTTTGAAGTAGGGAGGTCAAGATTAGTCTGTAAATCAATAATCGTGGTTATTCAGGTCAGAAAAGATTTGTAATAACTAAAAACTAATAATTGTGACTGGAAAGCTAAACATTCCAGTTAAATCTGTACACTTTAATGTATAATTCTTTGCATGTGGCTGTTTCTATGATAATAACTCAACTTTTACGCTCAGAAAATCTTCAAAAAAACTTTTCTAGTAAACTTAAAAAAAAAAAAAGGTGATATTGTTACATGTTTGTGATTAATTCTACATATATTCCACAACAGTCTGGTGATTAAACCTCATGTGTTAGCTGTTGTGGAAAGGAAGTCTCCAGAAAGGTGATGGGTTGTTTGACACCAAGGAGCCCTGAATAATGTATGGATTTAGTTTTAATGTGTGACCCCGCCTTGACAGAGACGCACAACAACAACAACAAACAGCCCCCTCCCAACATGTGGTGTGCACCGGCTGGGAAGGTGACAAGAGCGGAGGAGCAGGCTTTGTGTTTGTCTGTTGTTGTGGAGCCGGGATTCTGCAACAAAACCTCTAAGCGTTACACTTGAGTTCATCACTTTTGACACGATATTAATATTTTATGTTGGTCAAACCACGAAGCACAACTAAGTCACTCAGGGCATCGCTTTACTGCTCAAACTTTGACAAAAAACAAACATTCATTTACAGTTAAAATAACATGAGCTAACAAGGAGTATGTTTGCAATTTATTCAAACGTAGCTATCAGGGGCAAAATGAAATTGTGTGGTTCAGTTGATCATTTTGGCCTCACAATTTTCACTTTACTTTTATATTTTTGTTGTTATTCAACGTAGCACTGCTTGTTGGAACTAAGGCTTGGAATTAAGAAAGTTTACCTGTATTTTTTTGTCCAAGCCAAATCTAAGGAAGATGTTTACTTTTTTTTCAAACCAAATATAAGGAGAAATAGGAGAAATATCACAGGATCGTTTTCCATGTGTGCTCGATCTTGTGGCAGGAGGTCTCTCTATTGAATCTGCTGTGGTGCATACATTAATTATATCAAGTTTGTCATTTGAAGTCACAGAACATGACATGAACTATTTGATACAGAAATGAGAAAGGAGAAAGGTGGGCCATGGGAATGCTTCATGGCTAACGTTTAACAGAACTGGGCTTGGTCGCTGAGGGACCAGCTCTGTGTTGGCATTGCGCTCGACTCAGTCTATTGTCTTTTCTATTTGTTACTAAGGTGAAGCCTGTTTGCATAAAAATTCTTACATAAGTAAAATGAGACAAGCAGCAGCACCTGCTACATTTGCATGTGCTCATATGTGTGTGGCGCTTTCAATTGCTCAGGAGCAAACTGCATTGAATGTATGTAAATATAAGTCTCAATCCAAACCACGTTTTTGTCATGTAAGTTCTGCTGGTGGTTGTTTGTTATTTTGTGTAAATAAATGTAAAAAACAATAATCCTTTCTTTGAGTAGATGTTTGTGAACACACTCAGCAGATCCTTGTTCCATGTCCCTCTGCAAAACAACACTTCTGCCAATTAAAGAGACATCAACCCTCCCAGAGGAGTGGCACCTGTGACCAGACACATACCTGTGTTTTTAGAAGCACTGCTCATGTTGACTTCCCGTGTAACTGCCCCAACACACTGACATAAAGTAACCTATTGTTCTTTGTTCTTCTCTTATTACCTAACTAAGATCTTTTTCACCATTCTCTTCCCATATGTAACTCTGTTTACTCTATGTTCCTTTTTTAATTCCACCTTGTTTTGTCTCCGCAGCAAAATACCCCCAAATCAAGTCCCTGATGGGTCCGGACCCCCAGCTGAAGTGGGTGGTCTCTGGGATGGTCTTGACGCAGCTCCTGGCCTGTTACCTGGTCCAGGACCTTTCCTGGAAGTGGATCTTCTTTTGGGCCTACGCCTTTGGGGGCTGCATTAACCATTCACTCACACTAGCCATTCATGACATCTCTCACAATGTGGCCTTCGGAAACAAGTTGGCCAAGTGGAATCGCTGGTTTGCCATGTGGGCCAACCTTCCCATCGGAGTACCTTACTCTGCCTCGTTTAAGAAGTACCATGTTGACCACCACCGCTACCTGGGAGGAGACCAGCTGGATGTGGATATCCCTACAGACTTTGAGGGATGGTTCTTCAGCACTCCGACCCGGAAGCTGCTCTGGCTTTTCCTGCAGCCGCTTTTCTACGCACTGCGCCCTTTGATAGTCAACCCTAAACCAGTTGGTCTGCTGGAGATCCAAAATGCAGCTGTTCAATTCACAGCAGACTTAATTATTTTCTACTTCTGGGGCATTAAGCCCATTGTCTACCTCATAGCAGGCTCCATCCTATGCATGGGGATACATCCCATCTCTGGACATTTCATTGCTGAGCATTATATGTTTCTAAAAGGACATGAAACCTATTCTTATTATGGACCGCTTAATCTCATTACTTTCAATGTGGGGTACCACATGGAGCACCACGACTTCCCAAGCATACCTGGCAGTAAACTACCTCAGGTGAGACACTCACAGCAGCTACTCAGACACAGGCAGTAATTGCAATTCTTGTTTATGTTTGTCATATTTTTGTCATATATTTTCACACTAAGCATTTAAATAGGGTCCACTAATGTGTTACTAATATACAGTGGTATGTTGCTTATAGTGTAATGACCTGATAAAAGTTAATAATTAGACCAGTGTATGTGGGGCACACAGTTAGTACACGTATGCACTTATCCTTCACACATTTGAATGGCATTTTATTATTTGCAGGTAAAGCAGATCGCTTCAGAATACTACGACAGCCTGCCCCAGCACACGTCTTGGACCAGGGTGCTGTGGGACTTTGTGTTCGATGACAGCATTGGGCCGTACGCTCGGATCAAACGGGAGTACAAGCTCAGCCGGCAGGACAAGAAAATGGACTGACTCTTAGAGAAACCCCGTTAGATGTTGGGCCGTTTGCTTTAAATAAAGCTCTCTGCCTGAAATGATTTATCCTGAACTGAAATTTATTTGACTGCACTGTCATATTATCTGATGTAATGTACATGCCTAGTGTAAAACCAGCCGACGTGGAAATGAGCCTTTAAACTTACCTTAAGTAACTAGATGCCATTCTTTCCCATCTCTGTCTTAACATTTGATGTAAATACAACCTATTGCTTCATTAAAATGTTTTGCTGTTTTAGTTTTTTGTGCAAATTTGTATTTAACACTGGAGATCTTTATAAAAAATAAAACCTTGTAAACTTAAAAGTCTTATTTTGTCCCCCATCTTTCATGTCTATCTTTTTGTAATAGAATTGCTCACTCACTTCGCGGTGGCCCACGGTGAATGCATATTAACTATCAGTCATTGAATTTATATAGTGCCTCCTAGATACTCAAAGCACTTTACATTGTAATATTCATTCACTCCACTAAACTGCTATTGCAGCCACAGCTGTCCTGGGGCAGACTGAGGCTGCCTAGCTGCACCATTGGCCCCATCACCAGTTAATTCCACACTCATCACATCACTTTCATACAAGGCAATGTGGGTGAAGTGTCTTGCCTAAAGGCCACATTGGGTTTGTTCCAGTCACTCCACTTTGGCACCTGGTGTTCCTGCGATCGATCTCCCATCAAAGTTCAAACCAGGCCCCGTGCTGCTTAGCTTCTGAGTTCTGACAAGTTTGGGGTTAACAAGCAGATATGGCATATGAGACTGAATCGTACGTGTTTGGTTTTGGACAAGACACGGAAATGTGTCCATCAGAACATAATGAGATTTTGACACGATTTATGATAAATAAATGGTGTGCTTCAGCTTACAGTTTTGGCCTAATTTTTTTTTTTTTTGCTGTCTGTATAGCACAACGTTTCGTAACTGCTACTTCTCAAAATGTGTAATTCACCAGCATATAACCCCTTTTTTGTCCGTGCCAGTTAACATTTCATTTTACACAAACACAATTTTATCTCGCGAGATCTCTAGTGAGTATGTGTTTTTGAAAACCTGCCAAAAGGAAAGGTTAATAGGCTCCAATTTCTCATTGACCTACCAGGAATAAGCTGAAGATAAGGAATAAATGAAAGATGAATTTTGGTTAAAAATAAAACTCCTAAAGCATTCAGACTTGCTGCTGCTTGCGGAGGAGAGAAAGACACAAAAACGTGCTTTGACACATGTATTGAATGTTTGTTGTTTTGAGTTTCCAGGTTTAAAATCCAAAAATAGTTGATAGCAGACAAGAGTGGAAAGATTTTTTTTTTCAACCAAAGTCCACCTGCAAACACATGTATCCACTTCTATCACATAAACACATTCTGATCCATTGGCAGCAATGACCCCTGCAAACAGCCAGAGCAGCACACTTCTGTAGAGCAGAGAATCCTCCTGGAAACAAACCATGAAAATAAATGTACCACCATCGCCTAGATTTTCATTCTTATCTCAAATGAAAACAAACATATTGAGAGCTAGGGTTTCATGCATACGTGGGGATTTACAAAGCAGAGACAGACGTAAATTACATACTGTTGTTCTAGCGCTAGTGAAAGCAGGTGGCACATTTACAACTCTGGGCCTGTTTTGGTGAATTATCCCCAAGTCCAGCCATTTTTGAACATTCAAATACACTTTTGCACTGGAGTCGATCAGCAGACTGCTTAAACGTTTCGGATCCCAATATTTGTTTGTGTGGGAAAATATGGTAGTTGATTATGGTTCATATTTCAGTAACTTAAAGGAGACACAAAATCAGTAAAGGAGACACAAGTATGAACATCGTCCGGGCGCCCATTCAGAGGATCATAGAGGGTCCTGCTCCATGTTGCTCTTATTGTGCTTGTCGTTGTGAAATATTATGGCCTCAAAAACTCAAGAAAAAAAACAAAAAACAGTCCAAAATATAAAAGACTGACAAAAAGTTGTGCAAGTTTCCTTTTGCCCTCTTAAACTCATCAATAAAATACGCATCGCCATGAACAGTATCATAATAAACACCACCGTTTTTTTAAATAATAAAACAGTAAAAACTTAAAAAACAAAAATAATTCCTTTGTGGGACTCGACAGAAGATAAAGAGTTGCAACACAGGGCTGACCGCGAGTACTCCAGCCCAAATGTCCCCCCATGCCGTCGTATTCCTCTGCCCCCTCGTGTGTCCCGTCTCTGTCCAGCAGACTCTAATGTTGGCGCAACATCTCTGCGACGTGCACCGCAGCAGCGAGAGGTCACAGAAACATTGAGAGAACATTGTTTGGTCCTCGTGTCTGTGAGTCTATCGGCCACTCCTGCTCTCCCCGCTCCTCAGCCGCTCCATTAGGATGTAGTGATTCTGCCCATTTCCTGTCTGATGGCTGCAAACACACACACACACAGGGGGTAGGTGAAAACAGGAATTTTCTGAGCATTTTAGTCTTAAGGACAATACCGGATTACTCAAACATGCAAGAATCAATCAACTTTATGTAAACTAATGATGAAGGAACACCATTGTATAATATATTTAAAGTGCGTATGACTTATCATTTTGACTTTCTTCTGTGCATTAATACCTCTTGTAAATATAAATTGTAGTTTTACACCAATCAAGTCACTGTTTGTGGAGAAAAGTTGAAAAATCTGTTGACAATTACAGGAAGTGAACAAACTTCACACTGGGGAGACAAAGGTTATGCATAATTTACACCAAATGAACTACTTTTTTGACATTTTAAACATTAATTAAACAAAATAAAGATGTCCACGTGTGTTTCTCTTTGTCAAATGAACAAAATCTGTGAGGTTAGATGAGTTTTGGCCACTGTACAGTATGGTTGCTATGGTAATTTCCTAGTGTGATGTCATACTTTACAACCAGGAAGTAAAATTTAAACCCAAAAATAACTAAACTGGGGTAAAATTTGTAAAGATTTTAGGAGAAATTTGATTATATGTGTCTTTACTGCATTTTAGCTAAATGTGTACTTCCACCTGTCATAGGCCCTTTAAAGCTAAGTAGAGTAGTCTAATATGTTCTAGTACCTCAAAAAATAAGAATAAGAAAGAAAAAATTCTTACTAGTCAAGAAAAGGACATGTGATAACTTTTTACCTTGAAAAAATATATTGAACAATAAGTCTAGTGTTTTGTTTTGTAGTGCCACAGTCGGTGTTAATGCATCTTTAGGAGTTAGAGTTAGCAGTCTTGGGCTGAATCAAGTGCGTGCAGAATTATTACACAATTTTCCAAATTTCATATTGGTATGATGTGGCCCAACTCTTAAAAGATATTTGTCTTGCAAGTTAAAGGTCCACTTATGTAACTTTGAGACGTTATTTCTTTGCTTAGAATGTCTAACTATATGGCAATAAAAGTATCTAACTCCGTGGAGACAATTAGGTGAGGCCACCAATGTAAGTTACAGGTCAGATCTGTAGAAGGCGAGTGTGGTCACAAAAATATTATAAAAGTATAAAACTATGATTGAAAAAAATGCGAGATAGAGATGTCGAATGCCATACTGTGGGACATCCCAAGCAAAGCAATCACATCTTCATGGAGAAAAGAAGTTGGTGGAACCCAAAGCAGAAAAGTTTCATAATACACTAAAATAAAAACTGTTGGACATTATAATGAGCTATGAAATTAAGTATCTGGTGAGTGAAAGTGCCTAGTATATCATGAAACAAAGTCATTTATTTAGGTTCAATGTAGCAGAACAGGGGGTGCCAGAAAGGTTTGGAGGTTTGGAGTTCCTTGAGTCTAGCATTTCACTATCAGAGAAAAAAAAAACCTAAGAGCTGCAATTATATGCACCGATGCCTGTACTCGTTCTCTTTCATAAAATGTACTCATATCAATAGACTCATGGCTTGTTTATGTCAATTTAGTGTCTTGCTTTTATATCATTTTACACTAGAAAAAGCCGATAAAAAAGTGGACTTACCGTGGATAATTTCATCTTTAACCTTATGCAACTCACGAACAACTTCATCCAAAATTTCCTGCAACATATTTAATCATTTAGTTTGAATTAAATGTATATTTTATGGTTTATACATGACAGATTCATTTACCTGCTTCATACGATCAAACTCTGAGTCAGACTCACTAGTGCTACCGATGGGTCTAACTCTGGAACACAAATAAAAAATAAATACAATTAAAAAGTCACAAAAACCACAGAATAATGATAAAATAACGGTTTCCTCCCCACACACCTGGATACCAGCGAGGACTTCTCTGCGGAGTTAGATCTTTCCCAAGGCTTTTTCACAGCATCTACAAATATAATTAATAATGAGCTAATAGAAAATAAGACATGGCAGAGTCTACATAGTTAAGAAATCAAACTAAGGTCCTGGAGTAGCATCGGTATAATTTACAATTTCCTATTTAGTCATGAATTGATGGTTTCTCTATGTGAGGCCTATGAAAAACATAAATGGATTCAATAGGTTTACATTTCTTCCCATTCCTCTTTGAGATATGTTGAAATGTTCTGATAGAAGAGTCATTAGTATTATTGTTTTGCCAAATTAATTCATTTATACTGTTCTGGAACGTCTACGTTAGTTAGTTCACATAAAACCTTAAATGTTCATTGTTCAGTATAAAATGTCGGACCTGGTTTCTTATCCAGTCCTAGTACAGTGTGGCTCTTTCATACCTGTTGAGTTCTGCCCCCGACCACTCGAGTCGTCCTGCTCAAAAACAAACACAACACAATCACAGGGACAGGGACAATTAAGGGGTTAATGGCTAATAAAAACAAACATTTGCTTACCTCATCAGGTTTCTCCGAGGCTTTCCTCCTGCCACCATAGAGAGCATACGATGTCAGAGGCAAACAGACACATAAAATTAAAACAAGGGTCACTCATTAACCACAGTGAAAGTGAAAAGAGTCAGACAGTGAGAGGTGCACTGAGTTTGTTGGGCAAAGGGGAGAACAATTGTGGAAAATGATATTGTTGTATATTGTTTTGTATCAAGATAAAAAAAAAATACTCCTGTCAAACTCCTGTCCAGGGGTCTCATTTATAAAGCGTGCATTCGTATAAAAATGCCACGTACGTGACTTTCTACATTAAAGTGCCTATGACAGGTTGGACTACTCATGTAACTAAAATACAGGTAAGATAAATATATTTAAAGTTTTACTAAAAATAATTATATATTTTGTAATTTTCTGCATTTTTTTGTTTTGTTTTGTAATATCACTTCTTGGTTGCAAATGATGACATCACACTAGGGAATTACTCTGTTCACTGGGCTAAAACTCGGCTAATGTCAGAGATTTTTTTGTCCGACAAATCAAACACCTTTATTTTGTTTAATTAATGTTTTAAGGGTAAAACAAGTTGTTTATTTTGGGTCAATTATGTAAAATCTTTGGATAAATGAGTCTCCCTAGTGTGATGTCATCAGTTTCTTACTTCCTGTTAATTTAAACAGATTTTTCAACTTTTCTCCACCAACTACAACTTGATCGGTGTAAAACTCGATTTTTATGTACAATACGTATTAATACACCAAATACAATAAAAATTAGAAAATTGTTAAAACCTGTCATACGCACTTTAAGTTTGTAATCTATAGAAAGACTTCTGATAATATGCGACCCATTCCAAGAACTGATCTGATCTGAGACAGCAGGCGATGTGAGCTCAAAGAGGAGAAATTATCTCCAAAGTCAGCAAGTTTGAGGGAGTTTTTATGTTTTATGTTTTTATGTTGTTTATGTTTTGAACACACTTTTAGACAGAATGCCAAGGTTATAACTGAAACCCATGGACTTGAGAGAAGATGGAAATGTATTTATTGACTTCTTGACCAGGAAAGTCCCACTTAGATTTAGAATTTGTTTTTAGGGGAGTCCAGGCCCTAGAGGGGAAGAGCCTATTGCACATGTGTTTAGTGGTAGGAGAAACCGAAGCCTATGCACATGCGGGGAGAATATGAAAACTCCACACAGAAAGGACCCTCTTGTTGTGAGGCAATAGAACTATCCATGTTCATTTTAAAGAGGCTGACACAGTCTACGCATCAGTCCTGGACCATCTGCAGCCTGCCCGTTCCCAGGGAGTTGGATCTCTCCTTCATTGTGGTTCTCTCCGAGGTTTCTTCTTTTTCATGCAGGGTTTTTTGTTGGTTTCCCTTGTTGAGAAGGAGTGTGAAGGACAGGGTGCGCTCTGGGACAGTTATCCATTTGATAAATTCTCTTGAACATTGTTTATTTAAACTGCTTTCTACCTGTGGCCCATCGAGGCAGCTGCTGTTGTGATTTTGGGTGCTAGAAAAATTAATTGATTTGAACTACCTGCTGTGCCACCATACTGCCGACAAAAGGAAATATGAACTGACAAACAAACACAGGGATTCACGTTTAGAAATCCATAGAGGAACAAACTTCAGTGCTAGCTTGTTTTAAACTGCAAAACCCAGTGGAAAAAAGTGTATTTATTCTCTGGATACTAAATAATTGCAACGTTTGCAGTGTCTAAATTAATATTTTTTAATTTCTTTATTCAGCCTAGGTATAGAGCTGCTGTACCTGCGTGCGAGTAAGGCATTCATCTCCTGCATCAGGCCCTCTCCTCCGCCGCCGCTGCCCCCACTGGAGCGGTTTGAGTCGGCTTTCCCCGAGCCAGGTGGACTGCTCTCATCCTGTCACACAACAGGCACATGAGACATGTCTTCATGAGCTCTCGGAGAAATTCAGGTTAAGTCCACAACTGTGCTGCAGCTCTGGGAGCATCAACCACCCATCCTTTTTTAATTTGAGTTGGGCCACTCCACAGGTTTCCTTTTGAATTAAGGGTTAAGATTGTGTGAGCCACACACATCTTGTGGGCGCCTTTCAGCTGTCCAATCACACTCAGTTAATTGCTGGTAAAGTCTGTCCCACTTTAGTTTAGTTTAATCATTTTTTTTACGCTGATGAGGGTTTGACAGATCCAAACTCTGGGTGCAGTATCATCACAATGTTCAATCTGATTTAGCGCTATCATTAGTGTGTCATGTCAATAGATTCTGTAGAATTTATTTTGCCACCAGCTCATGGCTTACACTCACCCTTTGGACTTTGCGTAGTTTGGCTCCTGCCAGCGCTGCAGCTAGGCCTGAGGGCTGAGGGGGCCCGACCGGCCCCCCAGGAGGGCCCCCGCCTGCGGGCAGAGGTGGAGGCATAGGAGGGGGCACTGCCATGGGGGGTGGCGGGCCTGGAGGTGGTGGAGGGGCTGGAGACGGTACGGCTGTGGGAGGTGCCACAGAGAGCATGGCGGGGTGACCGGCCGAGACAGGGGGGCCTGAGGACCGACAGGGAAGGACAGAATCTAAGAAGAGCCCTGACTGTGTGAAGAGATACTACTCCCAGCTCCCTGAGAAGCACCATGTGGTTCAGGCACCAAATCTACTAAAGCTGAATTCTGTGCCGTGTCCGTTTTATCCAGAGAACATTCATGTAAAATATATTTGAGAGTCAAATTAAAAGCGTAGTCAGATAGTTGAA
>CM033638.1:4327608-4337440 GCA_019453435.1 Rhinogobius similis
AATCTTCCAAAACAAGAAGCTCAGAGGCTTAAAGGAAGACAACTCAACATGACAAGACATCATCCTGGTAAAACTGAAACCCGTCCCTTTGCACCTCCACAGTTCCAGACTTACTGAGAAGAATGCGAGCTGTTGACACCCGTCTGAGGGCACCAGGGGACCCTTCTGGAATCGGCATCGTGGACCACTCCCAAAGTAAACAGGCAGCACTGGTCTCTGCGCTCAAACATTACACAATACTCTATGGGTACCAACCGCTGTATCGCTATGGTCTGGATGACGCAGCCCACCGCTCCCAAAATAAATAATGAGAGGTGCCATGTAAGCTCAGAGCAGAACGACATCCCGGCTCTGAGCGGATATTTTAACCTCGTGAATGATAGGGCGGTCACACGGAGGGAGATGACACCCCAGTAAAACAGCCATACACCTCCTTCACCGACCCCCCCTCACACACACACACACACACAAGTCAGTGTCCTGTAACCAGAGCTGCACACAAGTAAAGCAAAAGAGGACATGGGTGCAGCTTATATTATAAGTCAATCAATAAGTTCTATTTTAGTTATATTACAAAAATATAACTTCAGCTGAATTTTGATGATGCAGCAAATACTGTGTTGTCTATACTGTGAATAAAGTATGTTTTTTATTATTTAACAATTCTGGACCATACTGAATGTGAATCTTACTTTTAGGGTCTTTTAATTAATGTAGTACATGACACCAACCACCAGATGGAGGTAAAATTAACTACAAGATTGTATTTTGATTTTACTGATATTACTGAACATTAGGGCTGCAGCTAATGATAATTTTTGAAGTTTGTATTGTATTGTATTGTATTGTATTGTATTGGTCAGCAATTATTGTGTCTATAGTCAACTAGTCAAACATTTATTTCTATTGTTCATTGAAATCTTTTAAATAGATTTTAAACAAATAAAGGTTATAATATGGTGACTGAGGTCTTCTTTGTTTTATTTAGGGACCAGTGTATCAGTATGGGTTAATCGTTAGTTAATCAAGTTTAAATACATAATGATGGACTAGTGCAATTTCAGTGTGCAATAGCCAATTATGCAATTTCCTTGTTTGAGTGAATTTATGTACGTATATGAAACTGTATGTAAGAGCTTTTTATCTTTAATACAGGGTTGTTTTTAAGTGAGTTGGTAGTTCTTCTCATCCAAACACATTTCAGTGCACTGTTGACTGTGTGTGTATGACAAATAAACCTAAATCTAATGGCCATGTGAGAGTCAGTGCAGAGTTTTACCTCCGCTGTCCGGGGAGCTGAGCACGTTGAGGGCAAACAGCATGGCGTTGGAGAAGGTGGTGGCCTCCTCTTTGCTGGCGAAGTTGAGGCCATAGACCTGCCGCGCATCTCTCCACTGGTGAAAGGTGGGTGTGGCCTGATTGTACTTCAGCCCCTTCACGATTGAGTAGTTTATCACCACCTTTATTGCAACAGAACACATAACACAGACATTCACACTTTGCTCTATTTAAGTGTATATAGCATTTCTAGAAGAAGAAGAAGAAGAAGAATTTTTATTTATAGAGCGCTTTTCCACCTAATAGGCACCCAAAGCGCTTTCTATGATATAATATATAGATATGGATACTGTTACATCCTTGGAACACTTCATAGTAAAAGTTTTGTTGCTCCAGGGTGTGTACCTGCTGGTCTTGCAGCTTGACCCCCACCACTCTGAAGGTGTTGTTGGCAGTGTTGTGGTAGATGTTGATGCGGCTGAAGCCCTGCTGGCCCGGTTTGATGGGCACCCACTTCTTGCTGGCGTCATCGTAGACCATGACAGAGGCCCGGGCCTGGCAGATGCTCTGTTCACTGCCACAAACACAAACCACATTATTTATTAGAACAATCACTGGGCTTCAGAGGACATCACATGTTCAGCAGATTGTATTTGTGTGTGTGTGTGTGTGTGTGTGTGTGTGTGTGTGTGTGTGTGTGTGTGTGTGTGTGTGTGTGTGTGTGTGTGTGTGTGTGTGTGTGTGTGTGTGTGTGTGTGTGTGTGTGTGCGCATGTGTGTGTGTGTGTGTGCGTGTGTGTGTGTGTGTGTATATTCATAGCAAGAGAGACCATCATGGACCAATCAATACATTTCCTAAACAAATCATTTAGAAGATGCCTAAATAAAATGCCATACATGATAATGATCAATAACATGCCTGGTTATTGATCGTAATCCTAAAAGCTTAACTGCAGTAATCACGAGTCTACAACTGAACTAGTCATTCTTTTATTTTTCATTCATTCATTTTCTACCGCTTGTTCCTGTTAGGAGTCACAGGTGACTGGAGCCTATCCCAGTGACTCTGGGCTTTAGAATACACAGCTTCTCAAAAATTAGAACACAACTAATGTAAAGTAAATGAAACGTTTTTTAGAACTGTATGCACGTAAATATTTCCTTAGTCGACTGGATCACAATTCTACACAATGTTTCTACACAATGTAAAATGAACTTGTGGTGAGTGGTAACATATACACATTGTACAGCAAGAATATATCAACATTACCAGGAAGAGCCAGTCTGACCTCTAGTGGAAGGACAAGATAATGCTTGTGGCAAAAGACCGACAAAACAAAGGCTGTTGTTCATTCAATTCAAAATGAATTAAAGATGCTGATCATTATTGTCTGAACATTGTCCCCTTCAATTTTTCCAACACAGATCTACAGCATGCATCACTGTGACACTGGTACAACACATTCACACACATTCACTACACTTCATTACACATTCACATTACTTTACAAATGATTGGGGATGTGTTCAAGTGTGATCAAGCCACAAAATGACAGCGTAAACATCTGGAATACTCAGTTCTTGCCTTTCTCTCCATCTCCACAGTTGCAAACACACGCACGCACACACGCTTATGACCATGTGAGAGAGGCCCACAGAACACGGGGCTTCAGAGCTTTACTGTGGTGTGGACAGATCCTGGTCCCACATCAGAGAGGGAGGGGCACACGCACTAATGATACACTGCACAGAAGTAAAGCATAAGTCACAGACACAAGAGATCGGCGGCCTCTGGTCTTAAAATGTATAAATCTTAACATAATATCAAAGCTCATGAATTCAGAGGTACAAAGGTAATGTACAAAGCTAATGTAAATAAAGTGCAAACATGTTCTCTGCAGCCTTCAGATGACAATGGACACCTCTGAGGTTACAGAAGTTTAACAAGAGCACACACATAACACTCACAAGACATCAGGCCTGGTCCCCCAATGCTTTACCAGGAAAATAACTAACTTAAATCAGCAAATGATGGAGCGCGCAAGTATTCATAAAGCTGTTCACGCGCACAACCAATTTGACAGCTTAAAAAAATTACAATGAACGTATTCCAAACCCATTTATTAGCCTGTTCCTGGTTCTGATTACTCTATCTGACTTTGTTTTTTTAATAGAAATTGTAGTATGGACTTTAACAAGTTGTCCAGTATCCAGGCTCACAAGAGGTCAGGTGACACTGAGGCCAGGCCTGAGAGCATCACATGAGCCAGTGAGCATCACTTCAGCCTCAGACTGAGGAAATGTCAGCAAACGCTCCCAATCACATTCACATCACACCACATTCACTGACATTAAAGATGATGCATGAATAATAATCAGTCATGATGAAACAGATCCATCAGAAAGGTCTCCAAGAACTCACAAAACATCAGCACACAAGTCCAAAGTAAGACACCACCAGTGGTTTCATTACCATAGTGCACTGTGGTCAGACCTGGACTCTGGAACACCCTGCTCCCCCACGTCCAAACAGCTCCCACGGTATTTGAAGTTTCGTCTCAAGACCCACTTTTATTGCTTTTATTTATTTCATTTATGTATTTATTTATTTATTGCTATTTTATACTTTTGCACTTATTTGATTTTTCTAGTTTTCTAGGATTCGTAAAGTTTACAAATAATGTATACATTTTTTGATTATTTATCATTACGGTTGTCAGTGCAGCACTTTGGAAATGGTTTGTAAAATGTGCTAGATAAATAAAGTGGATGTGAATTGCCCAAAGAAAGAATGAAACAAATTATCTCTGAAGGCTATTTGCTGAAATCTAATCAGAAATGTTTGCAAACTTTGCATTTGCACTTCTTTAAGTATATTGTGTTGCATTACATTTTCATTTGATTCATTGCCACAGTAAACAATTTATCTAGATGCCATACACCAAAACGCCAGCCTAAAGAGCTGCGTCTGTCAAACTGGTGAAGTGGACATTGTAATTACACACCCACACTAGACTATAATATTGGTCCACTGGTCCCAAAATAACAGCCATGCTGTTCTGCTGAAGCCAGTTCAGGGCACACACTATGGCTGTGCTCTGCTCTGTGCATGAGCCAGGTTCATCAGCTTTAAAGAACTTGATTAAGTTCATGATGAAAGCAAATCATCAGAGGAAACCCACACGGACATAGAAAGAACATGCACATGAGTGCAACGTGCTCCCCTTTCAGCCACCGAGACGTGTGTAGGGGGTGTGTCACCTCCTGGGGCGGGTCCTGCAGCAGCGCGTCTGTGTGATTTTATTTGGGCCGTGTCTGTAGGGTGTCGTGCAGGAGCGTGTCTTTGAGGTGTTTTGCCAGGGTGTGTCTGTGGGGTCTTCATGTCTCATTTGGGGAGTGTCTGTGGGGTGTCCTGCAGGAGCGAGTCTGTGGAGTGTCCTGCAGGGGAGTGTCTGTGGGGTGTCCTGCAGGGGAGTGTCTGTGGGGTGTCCTGCAGGAGCGGGTCTGTGGAGTGTCCTGCAGGGGAGTGTCTGTGGGGTGTCCTGCAGGGGAGTGTCTGTGGGGTGTCCTGCAGGAGCGTGTCTGTGGAGTGTCCTGCAGGGGAGTGTCTGTGGGGTCTTCATGTCTCATTTGGGGAGTGTCTGTGGGGTGTCCTGCAGGGGAGTGTCTGTGGGGTGTCCTGTAGGGGAGTGTCTGTGGGGTGTCTTGCCAGGGTGTGTCTGTGGAGTGTCCTGCATGGGAGTGTCTGTGGGGTGTCTTGCCAGGGTGTGTCTGTGGAGTGTCCTGCAGGGGAGTGTCTGTGGGGTGTCCTGCCAGGGTGTGTCTGTGGAGTGTCCTGTAGGGGATTGTCTGTGGGGTGTCTTGCAGGGGAGTGTCTGTGGGGTGTCTTGCCAGGGTGTGTCTGTGGAGTGTCCTGTAGGCCCTACAGGACACTCCCCCCCAGTGTCAGGGGAATGTCTGTGGAGTGTCCTGCAGGGGAGTGTCTGTGGGGTGTCTTGCCAGGGTGTGTCTGTGGGGTGTCCTGCAGGAGCGGGTCTGTGGAGTGTCCTGTAGGGGTGGGTCTGTGGGGTGTCTTGCCAGGGTGTGTCTGTGGGGTGTCCTGCAGGAGAGGGTCTGTGGAGTGTCCTGAAGGGGAGGGTCTGTGGGGTGTCTTGCCAGGGTGTGTCTGTGGTGTGTCCTGCAGGAGTGGGTCTGTGGAGTGTCCTGCAGGGGAGTGTCTGTGGGGTGTCCTGCAGGGGTGGGTCTGTGGTGTCTCCTTTGGGTTGTGTCTGTGGGGTCTTCATGTCTCATTTGGGGAGTGTCTGTGGGGTGTCTTGCAGGCGAGTGTCTGTGGAGTGTCCTGCAGGGGAGTGTCTGTGGGGTATCTTGCCAGGGTGTGTCTGTGGGGTGTCCTGCAGGGTGGGTCTGTGGTGTCTCCTTTGGGTTGTGTCTGTGGGGTCTTCATGTCCGTGGGGTCTCACTTGGGGAGTGTCTGGCTTACAGTGTGGAACAGAGCCCAGCAGCTGTTTGAGAAGCAGGATTACAGACAGAGGCAGATCATTAGCTCAGCACAGTCTTAAATCTAAATTAACCAGGCTTTAAGTGTGGCACAAGACCTCTAATCTGCAGCGCAGAGAAAGTAAGGAGGCCCGGAGGGACTAAAAACAGCACGAGCAAGCTATTACCCACAAACAGTAAAATCTGCTCATTTGGAAAACTAAGTACTTATCTCACTTCAAGAATGGCTGATGCACATTTACAAAGGCATTAATTACACTAAATCAGGTCAGTAAAAGTAACAGGGAAGATATCAAAAAGGTTGTTGTCTCTGGTTATTGTGATAAATGGAAAAAACAATCTTGCATACACTCTGTGACAAATACAAACAAAGACTATAGAAAAACTTGCAGACAATTTTATAGAACAGCACAAGTGCATTTGCTTCAACATTAATGTCACAACATGGCTACACTTACACACGATATACATACACTTAGAAGATAGTAATACCAAATCTTTATATTTTCCACTGACAGGGTTCCCCAAAAGGTAGTGGGTCAAAAGCAGCTGGAAAAGCCCCACCCACAAAACAGCTTCATTTAAATGAATGACTGTCACTCTACTCTGGCGAGAGCCTGAACCTGGATCACATCACGTCCACTTCACGGGTACGGCCCTGGAGCTAGGGAAGTCAGATTACTTGGTTAATCAATAATTGTGATTATTCAGGACACAATGTAACTATAAGAACTAAACATTTGTATATTTAGTCATTTTAGAAGCAAAACAAATGTAAATGTTATACTACTAATAAGTAAGCCTGAATGTAAAACGTTTTTACTGTATAGACGAGTATTGATCTGTTAGACTATTAGAGTTATATTGTGACATCCTTGTCTAGCAGTGAGCAATATTGACAAAAATGAATATCTTTATATATTTAGGAGTATTGCGAACAGAAACAAAACAATATTATGTCAATCCAACAGAAATGTGCTTATTAACATATTTTAAATGTATTAGTTAAGTAAGGGAGTTAAGTATAAAACAAATGTGAAATAACTATTAAAATATATTTTTTAAATGATGAATCACCAAGATTCATATTTTGCAAACATTCACAATATTATCTGTATTTAAATAATCTGCCATTCTAAAAATATGTCAAAGGCATTTCGTGAATGTTGTTTTGAAGAATATTCAAAATTTCAATATCAAGTGTATCATTCATTGTAAAAACTGCTACAAAAAGATCTAAAAAAAAAATCTAAAAAATAAGAAAAAAATTCAATGATTTTCAAACAAAGGCATATGGTGATAATTAAACCTCAACTAATATGTTTAAAGACATGTTTTAACATGTTTCTGTTGGATTTTATTAATATCATATGAATATGTCATCGAGATGGCAATATGGAGATATTTCTTTTTGTCAATATCGCCCACACCTAAGACCAAAAATGTTAGAGTGGAACCCAAAGCCACAGACCTGACCCTGGTCTTCTTCACTCAGTCATGTCAGTTATGAACAGATTGTTGACGCTATAATCTACAGATATGACATGAGCAGATTGAAAGAGCCTTTGACCTTTGACCTGAAGCACAGTTGAGTGAATGTGACACACAAAGAGGGCAGGCACTGTGTCGCTGTGGCATTAAAACTGTATAAACTGCATTATGGTTCTTATGTTCTCACTCATGGATAGAGCGGCTGATCCCATAATGTGTCCGTTTTCAGATTTACGTATGACCTAAATATTTGCGGGCGGGCATACAAGTCATCTGGAGTGTGTAGCAATTCAAGAGCATGAGGAAACAACATCCATAGATCTGATTTGCATCCACCAATAATGAACAGTTAGCCTCTACACCCACAAGTTGAAAATAGTCAGTGGTTCAGAGCAGCAGTGAGACAGTTATATGTTTTATGGTGGTAAGAAAATAGTATTACTCAAGTAAGTACAAAGCAGTGCTCCAAAAATGACTCAAGTAAGAGTAAATGTGTGGGTAACTGTAACGTAAAATCAGATTTATAATTTTAACTTAATGTAACTGGAAGAATAAAAACAATAATTAATGCTCAAAATGAAAAACAAAACAAAATCCCATCTGAAGGAGCGGTGCAAGAAACACAATGTTCAAATAATTTAAGACTGTCAACGTAATCTTTTGTCACTTGTAGACATACTTACTCACAGGAAGAGGAACCAAAACTTTTACTCAAGTAAGAGTAGTGTTATGTCAAACAAAATGCTACTCAAGTATGCAGTCTGAAAACTACTCAGAACAGTACAATTTCTTCAAAAACGTACTCAAGTAAATGTGCCATCCACCTCAGTATTTTTGAAAATACAGTTTTTATTTTATTTTGTATTGTATTGCCACAACAGTGAGACGGACCACTCACGTCAGCAATGTATAGCCCAGAGCAGCAGGACAAACGTTGATTGGGGTTGCCTCTAGCATAGACACATCCTTTGAAAACTGCAATAATGAACCCCTCTCTCCTTCAGAGCCTTGGTATCCCGCTCCTGAGCTCAGACAAACTGATCTGTGGAGACGGAGAGTGCAGTGGCCTGGATGTTTTAGCCAGGAGCCATGAGTGCATTAAAGATGTATGGAGGCTTTACAGAGCACTGCTATTCAGGGAGCTGCTGAGACGAGGAACACTGGTCATCAGTCACCTTTCAAAAGACAACCAGCAACATCACGTTAAGATTCTCCTCATCCTATAGAACTCATGCCATTCACGTTCTGGTGAAAGCCTGTAGTGCGTCAGAAGTTTACTGTTAAAGATCATAATACTAATACTGAATACCCATTTTAGAGGCGATACATGTGACCATAAATGTTCTCAAGCTTGGAGTGGGAGAAATGCCAAAAATATCTAATATTTAAGAGACAATTTTGAATTTAGCACAATCCATGCAGTCAGTATCTGCCATTAAGAGGTAACTGCTGCTTCTTAGAGTTCACGCTACACTGTGATTGGTTAAATCCATCTGTCACTCACTCAGAGTCTGACCAATGTGAGGAGTAACTGGGGAAAAGTGTGTTTGAGCATGGAGATGATCATGGAGATCATCAGTCCCGCTCACACCCAAGTTAACGGTTAAAGTGCGTATGACAGGTTTTCATGATTTTCTAATTTTGACTTTATTCAGTGTATTAATACCTGTTGTAAATATAAATTATAGTTTTACACCAATCAGGTCGCTGTTTGTGGAGAAAAGTTGAAAAATCTGTTCAGAATTACAGGAAGTAAACAAACTGATGACATCACACTGGGGAGACAAAGGTTACGCAAAATTTACACAAAATAAATTACTTTTTTTTAACCTTTATACATGAATTCAACAAAATAAAGGTGTTCACATGTATTTTTATTTGTAAAATCTGTGACATCTGAGGAGTTTTGGCCCACTGTACAGGATGTTGCTATGGTAATTTCCTAGTGTGATGTCATCATTTACAACCAGGAAGTGAAACAAAAAAACAAAAAAATTGCTAAATTGCACTGAAATGTGTGACGTTTTTTAACACAATTTGAAACATATTTATCTTAACTGCATTTTTGTCAAATGAGTCGTCCAACCTGTCATAGGCCCTTTAACGGTTCCAGAAGTATTTCTCATTCATTTTTGCCATTTTAGGGATTTAGAAAAATTCAAATATTAAGAGTTCAAGGGCAAGACAAAGGCTACCTAGTTATGATTCTGTGTTTTTTTCATCAGGCAGTAAACAATCACATATTTAAGATTGTGATAATATATTGTGCTTTTTTTTAGCATTTTGTTTGCATTTAGAGCAACCATGACAATTCTAAGTTCTCAGTGCTTCTACCAAGAATGATTTAAACACAAACCTTTGGGAATTTCCAGTAGTAAATTCACAATTTGGAAATGCAGGCAGAACATAAATCCATGCAAAACCGGAGAATGTGAAATGCATTCACGAAATTTAAGTGATGGTATCCACTGTGCAGGTTTGGCTCAACAAACCACAATTGGCCCCAAACGTCTGTTGTTTAACTTTCACTTATGGCATGTTTTGTCATTTCATGCAGTATAGAATTT